>KZ061904.1:196250-215584 GCA_002091835.1 Anopheles maculatus
TGGTTAATTGTGTGAACTGACTGTCCAACCGACTGACTTGGCTTTTCTGGACACACAAGAACAATGCTCCGACGTCGACCGTGAAAAGGAAAGGAAATGTTCAGACTTCGTTGCTACTGTTTAAGTTTGAAGGGCATTACTTAATATCCGGCGACTTAAAGTTGTATCGCCGCACGCATGGGCGACTTAACGATCAGCTTCAAATATGACTGGCGTTATGATGCAATAGCGTAAAGGAAAGATCCGTCCCGAAGTGTTAGACGCTTAGATGTGTGTAAACGATACCACCGTCAAGCTGTGTTAAACATCAGTAGATAACTAATGGAAACGAAAAAGCAACAATATAATAACTTAACCTTGACTTACTAACCAGTTCGTGGCATACGTGATGCGACGCACTACAAAATTCAAGGATAATTCAAGGCTAAAGGAGATGCATCATTACCGATGCTATTCCTATAGCTAAAAACAATTAACCAATCAATGTTTGGAAAGAACCTTGTGACGTAAAATAAATTGGGCCTAACGAGAACATCGATGTAAAAGTTTACTTTCTCTATTCAAGTACAACTCAACGAGTAGCCATACATACCAACCACATGCAAGTCATTCAATGGGATATTTGATGTAAGAAATAGTATTTGTTCACTGCAACGTACCTGCAAAGAAATAAAACAATAGAAAAACTATTAAATAACTAACAATTAAAAAATTAAACATAAACATTTAGTCAAATTGACGATTCTGCTCCATTTCCCAGTAAAATGAGGAGATAATTGCTAATACTAAGCTCTAACGGCTGGAAGCTTAAACTACCAATGATTAGTAAAAAACGATTTACTAACTGATCATCATCAGTAACATTAGCATTACAGTCCATTCTCGGGACTTCATCACCTGTAACATACAGTACCATTGCAGCAGGTATCCGTGTGACCGATTTGCTGCATCCCCCCAACGTGACGCACTAACTGGTGCACCATCCGATAACGGGGTAATAAATTCATTTTCTGAATAATTAACTTTTGAATATTCATTACCGCTGCCACACCCGCTTTGCTGCTTTTCATTTGACTACAGCTTCGGCTGCCACTGTTGATTAATTGCCAGTGGCCGTGGGTGTGGAAAATGATAGCAAAGTGAAGCATCGACAATTGGAGCGTTACAAAGGCAACATACTACAGATATGTTTGTCAAGCTAAGCGGGTGAGGGAGATATGAAAATACTTGTCGAAAAGACGATTTAATTGAATTTAACAAACGTTAATATAATTTCATTGATACAAATTTCCAAAATTTTACTTACTCCGTATACAAACACTTGTCTTACTCGTCACACTTGGTATAACAATTTTCACGCATACACAATGCATAACCCCCGTGCCATACGCTTACTAACGCAATGGATTAGATTTCAATAAGTGGCAATTTGTGTGAGTAGTACTTCACATAAAAATATCTCACACGAATGAAAATCTATCACTCGTGCCATACCCGGAAGGGCAGAACAAAAATGACCGAAAGCTCGTAAAATAAAAATAAAACGATCAAACATCGATATCCGATGGTACAACGCAAACTGTTTTCCACGAGTTTAAGAGCAAAGCCGGAAAAGACAACTAGCAACTGCTCGAAGTCCTCTTCAAAGAAAGCGTCGTGGACCTCACGGATCTCTTCAACATTATTCCCTTTCCCTTTGCTCCAATCGTGATTCTCAGACACTGATACTGATATCCTTAATATTCCATGTCCCTTTCGGTTTTGTATGTTTAAAGGAAAAGACAGTACAACAGCACGACGACGTGCCAAATGTCCTGCGAACGTATGGGATCGCTCCCTGCCGTCCCGTCACAACAATCACCCACCCTGGCAGCAACAATCTGGCACACCGAAAAGTGCTTTTCAACCGGAAAAGAACCCTCCCGAAGATGTACACATGGCACGCACGTAAAGCTGGCGAAGGATTCGTGTGCATGAAAGGATATACTATTTTTTTACTACCTTTACATTACGACACAAAACGGGATAAACACGCTTTGCCTGAGGGAGGTGTGTGGTTGCTGGAGATATCGATTTCTTTTATTAGCACCAGGTCACGTCCGGCACGGGTACGGAAGAGAAGCACTCCACGTCACCGCCACCTGCCAAGCGTACAACGGAAGCACTGAAGCTTTCCTGCCATATCGCCGACCATGAGCTCTCCAAACGCAAGTCATGACCGATATAACAGTGAGAGTGGACCTTCCTTTGAGATACAGCCCATAAAATGGGTGTCATCGTTTGCCGAAATACAAATACACACCCGTAGCAAAGGAGCGTCATGACCTCGATGTCCGAGACTGGCCTCAAGAAAAACAGGACACCGCCTATGAATGTCACAGTGCGGCCAGAGAGTAAGGACATTAGCAAAAATCGATTTTAGGTTAAGATAACGATGAGTTTGCTCCACCGAAAGATCCCAGCCAGCACGTTTACGTTCAAATCATCTCTCCCCCTTTGGAAGGGCCCGTCTGCAGTGGGCGTGTGGTAATGGCCCAAGTACGAAATTACATCGTGAAACTGAATTTACACGAGGATTAGTGAGCAGATTTGGCAGAAAGTTTATTCAATTATCCCATCGGCTAGTGAAGCTACAGGCTAATAACAATAGTGCTATCAGTACTGGAACTATTGCCCAAATCCTTATTGCGCTAATTGAACTTCGGTATCGATGCAGTGAGTGCTGTTGTTTCTTATTACATTGGATCAGTGGCATGACGGAAAGCAACAAGTGCATTTCTAGTACCGTTTAGACTTTTCTGGTGAATCTTGAACTAGCACAATGAACTGGGTTCTGGCTGTATTTTGTAATTCCCATAATTTACAATGTAATATTGCGTGAAGAACACAGTATGCCATCAAGGTTCAAGCCTAAATTGAGAGTGTTGATAAGTCGTAGTTTAACAACTATAACATTTGAGCGGCATGTTTTATAAAGTAAATAATATGGTATTTTATATAATCATTCTTTACTCGCTTTGATTAATTCATACAAAATTTAAGATTAGTTTCCCGATTCTTGCCATGTACTTGCTTAAAAACAAAAATGAAATGCATTATGCAAAAAAACACCAACGATATGTCACATCTGGTGCGAGACACATGGCACACCAACTCCTCGATGGACTAACGCCGTTTCTTAAATGGCTTTATTCCGTGCGCTCGCAAAACTCTTCACCGCTTCCACCACCTATCATCGGTATTGGCCGCGACTAGTTGTCTCACTTGAGAAATGACGCCAACCGAACAGCATCATAGATTTGCCACCCGGTTTTCACCCAGTGCCAACGGCGAAAGACCGCGACCAAGCACTGCTGTGTGCCACGAATACAGTTAGCTTGAGCTATTACCTACACTCAATCCGGCGGTTACCGATGTTGCACCGCGGCGCCATACCCCAAGCCCTTCCACCTTGGGGCCAGACGCGAAGCTGCCCATTCTCCACCAGACGAGTCAGCAAGGCAAACGCTATTTGCTGACATTAAAGTGCTACGCTCGTCTCCGCTAGCCAGCGATCACCGGTGATCTCTAGTGTACGTTTGTCTTTCGAGTGTCTTGTTCTACCCGCAGCCGCAACATTACTGCGACGACTGCCGGGGAGCTGAAGAACAAAAATAGATTCCCCAACAGTTCAGATGGCATCGACAACCAAAACAGACACCACCACCATTTATTCCACGGTACACTCTCGGCTCGGCTTGCCAGATCTGTTATATGGAGGATGGGAATCAAAACGGGACGGGACGATGAAGTGGTTGTGCCGGCGGTGAGCGAGACACAAAAGTGCACGCGATTTGGATTAGAGATTTTGAAAGCTAACCAAACTGAAGGAGAGAAAAAAAACTAACAAGCAAGAATAGAAAACTAAAACCTTTTGCCCTCAAGACATAAGCACATGGCATGGGAAACGCTGCCAAAACGGTGGATTGTCTAGTATGCGGCTAGCTCGTGGTCGGACCAGCTGGTATTCATATACAGTAGCGTCAGCAGCACCAGACGAATGGCCCTAGCAAGCACAGCTATAATTGTAAAAATAGCAGAAATACGAGGTCGAGGTAATTAAACATCGGAGAGCAAAAAGGTTTTTTTCCTTTATTTCAGTGTAATAGTACATCTAACAGTCATTATAGTTACATATAATTCATCTTAATAAAACATGTTTCAATCTGATCTATTTCCACAGTGACCTTTACCAAGTTTGGGAAGATACAACTAATTTGCCAGCCCAAAACCAACTAACTTATCAGTTGTAAAATGAAGTTCTACGATGTGTGCTCGGTTCGCACAAATCGCACAAACCTCTGAGGAAACTGAAAGACCGAGTTTAACGACGCATTTCTACTTCTCTGTTGTGATGCATATCAAGCACCCATCGCTCCTAGCCTAATTTTAAATGATACCAGCAAAAACCATCCATACCGCGCAAAGACCATCACGCACATCATGCTAGTGTAAATTGGCAATAGTGGCTAGCCGGCCGAAAACCCCTGTGAACTTTAACAGCTTCCCTACGAGTTGAGATTCGTTCCACAGCGGATGGCACTACCGTACGTCCGGGGCTATCCCAACCACTAAGGCCATTCAGAGAAGATAATTGGCTTTGTCAGCTACACAGTCAGTTGGATGGGTCGTCAAATAGTTGCTTTTTCGTAAAAGTGTCAGACAGAGACAAATAAAACTCATTTATCTAGACACTCCATTTCACCCTTCCCGGACGGAGTTAGAGCAAAGTAACCATGAGACAAAGTTTAAGTATAAAAAGTCACACACATTAACCCCACAGGAAATGCATGACATTTTGACCCACAAAAGAGAATACGAACGAAGATATGTTAGATTAAGGGAACACTACCCAGAGCTCCCTCAGAAGTCTCCGGAATAGCATCGAAATGGTCACACCACGTGAACGGCTGGAGCACATCGATAGCGAAACGCTTCAACTGTTTGCATAGCGATTGGGACGATTTTAAAGCCAACATTGGGACGAAGATGTTGTACGCTTGCGGGAACGACGGCTGCGAATGTTTATGAAAAGTGGAAGCGCTTTTGGAAGTGTACCAAATCGTAGAACAAAGGACATTTGCCTTCGAGCAAACAGTTCGATAGATGGGTGTGCAACGGTTAGGACATAATTTATACGATGCAATCAGCAATCGGAACGATCATCGATGCCAGCCAGCGGTCCCGTCATATTGTCTCTAAAGATTATGTTATTTTGGAAGTCTTCCAGCACATTGTTGAAACGGGTGTGTCAGGCATACGCACAGAATACAGACTGGTAACCATTTTGAAGCATTACAAAGCCAGTGTGTGCTGTGAACTTCGTAATAATGATTAAACAAATTTCTAATTTATGCAAACCACAAGCAAACTTTACTATGCCATTAAATCCGCGTTCTGTGTACACATGAAGCAAGCAATGGTCTATGACTCTAAAATGCAGATATTTAAGACATCGTTATATGAACTTGTAACGAACCAACAGTAGTTGCATGGTTTGCGAGCCAATTATTAGACACCATTTTACGAAGATCCTTAAAGCATTAAGATCCAAGAAGTCTTCTGAAACTGCCCATTTCTTAATGGCTTAATTAACTTTTTACTATGCACGCAGCAAAAAATATAAATGTTTTTAAACTTCCTATCATATTTTACGAGGTGGTTAATTTTTCCAGCGACTTTCTTAACTACGTCAAACGCAAGCATGCTGCTTTCTTCTTTTTATATATCCGGCTAAACACAATTCGCCATTGCTCAATATACGTACGAAGCTTATCGGTGAGACCACCACAAAGCATTCGCCACATTCATACACTATGCACGGTCTGTAGCAACGACACGTATAGCGAGCCAATGGAATCCATTGGAGGTCCATAAAATCGAAACCAGCCATGTCCTGATCGTACGCCGCTCACGCGAAGCTATTATTTAGCTCCATGTTGGCATGGTGTTAGGATTAGTGTGAATAGTTGTTTATTTGTTTAATTTTTTCCCCGTTTTCCTTTGCGATGTTTCTACAAAGAGACACAGCCGTTACCTATTTGAGCCAGTTGGCTAAAGTGACGCGCTCTAGCTTGACAAGGCTCTGCATGCTAAGGAGCGGAATGAGTGCGCACGGAATATTGTGATGTTAGCTAGTTTACTCAACAGTATTGGGTGCTACCGACTGACTGCTGTACAACGTCCCGGGACAGCACGGGGTACAGCCAGGGACAAATGGACATCGAAATAGCTCCACCATCAATCGATTTTCTTACCAGGACCAGTCCAGGTGGCCGCCAATGCAGTCAATTTCTCGTCGCAAGTAGCTAGTGGTACGGCAGTTGGTTTCATAACACTGCGGTGCTGGTATGTAATGAATATGAAACAGTTTATCCATTTTTGCCACGATTCCGATCTAAATCCACCCTTGCCGATGGCACAGTAAGCACCCCGAGCGCTTTTTAGGTAGGGATATTTCGCGCACAGTAGTCGAATCCAATCCAACTTAATATAATTCCTTTCCGATGGCACAATTAGACCTCGGCACGAATCATTCTTGACAAAGCCAGGACCGTAACTCCACGAGCTGTTCTGCAATTTATTCGCGTCGTATAGTGTACCAACCAATGGCGCATTGATCCAACGATTATGCCGTACGCGAACGCGGTACACTGTGGCATTCTTAGCGGAATCTTATAATTATTTTCAGCACATCGTGCCTCACCAACGTGAAAATGATGCTCGAATAGTGATTCTTGTCGTGTGTTGCATGACAAAAAAAAAAATAAAAAAAAACAAATGCCATCTTTTTTCTCGGCATCCCATACAATTCTATAGCCGACCGCGTTCTGTGCTTAACAGATCGTTAAGATCGTTGCACAAACACGATACCTTTTTATTTACCAGTTTTCCTTTCCAACTCCTTTTAAGTACATTGGGCGAAGACGTAACTAGTTTAACGAAAGTTTTATTCCAATGGTGAAGCGGCGAATCACTTTGGTCACTTCCTTGTAAGGTACCGAGCAACGGCAGTGCAGATTGCTGCCGGTGCAAAAGAATGAAAACTTTTTGTCCAGTGTAACATTGCAACCCCCTGGACGGCATGGTTGCGATGATGGTCAACAACTTTGAAGCATGAACATCATTATCATTACTTTGGAGCGAGTTTGTTCGATTGCTCCGTGCGCCTAATATCGCATCATCGTTAGCTGCTGCGTCACGTACGTGACTTTATGGTGGTGTATAAAGATCGCAATCAACACTTTCCAACCTTACTCGCCCACACAGAACAGAACGACACGTATGCCCTTAAGGATATATGACATGTATGTAGAAGCAGAAAAAAAACTCAAACCAAAGGATGACCAACCAATAGCAAAATGCTTACGATCACAAAAGGTACACACAGTACACTTATTTGCGGTCCAGCGAGGGATTCTTTAGAATGTCTTAGTGCAAGCTTTTTCTCCTACGTTACAATACATAATTTAGTGATGAATTAAGCAACACTTCGTTCATCATTTATTAAAAAATAACACTAAAAATCTCATTTGAATACGAAACAAAATGGACTAAAAAAAACAAAAAGCCTCATTTGTTTTGAATGCTTTGATTAAAATTAGCAACATTTTGCAGCTAATCATTTATTGCCTTTGGGGCCCAAAAAACATGTCCAAATTGAATGAACTATTTTTCAACCGTCTTGACGAATCGGCATGAGGTCAATAATTATAGACATAATCAGGCACCACGGTCCTACTCCAACAATACGGTTGGCTCATCTGGTTTAATAACAAATCAGTCAATTACTCAAAAGCCAAAACTGCCATTCATTTCCTGTAGATTTGCCTAAAATCAATCTAAATTTCGCGGTTCGAAGACGCAGCCCGAAAGAAAGACGAAAGTCTACAAAAACCTTCAATTAGTGCGATCCAACCATTCTTGTTGCAAGGAAGGATGCCTAATTAGTTTTGACTGATTGGACGAGATGGTTGAAAACTGGAAATTTGGCTTTCCATCGTCAATTCGGCAAAAGGGCAACAGGAAGTCGAGGTAATTAAACATCGGAGAGCAAAAAGGTTTTTTTCCTTTATTTCAGTGTAATAGTACATACAACAGACATTATAGTTACATATAATTCATCTTAATAAAACATATTTCAATCTGATCTATTTCCACAGTGACCTTTACCAACTTGGAGTTTGGGGAGATACAACTAATTTGCCAGCCCGAAACCAACTAACTTATCAGTTGTAAAACGAGGTTCTACGATGTGTGCTCGGTTCGCACAAATCGCACAAACCTCTGAGGAAACTGAAAGACCCAGTTTAACGACGCATTTCTACTTCTCTGTTGTGATGCATATCAAGCACCCATCGCTCCTAGCCAAATTTTAAATGATACCAGCAGAAACCATCCGTACCGCGCAAAGACCATCACGCACATCAAGCTAGTGTAAATTGGCAATAGTGGCTAGCCGGCCGAAAACCCCTGTGAACTTTAACAGCTTCCGGTTGTGCCGGCGGTGAGCGAGACACAAAAGTGCACGCGATTTGGATTAGAGATTTTGAAAGCTAACCAAACTGAAGGAGAGAAAAAACTAACAAGCAAGAATAGAAAACTAAAACCTTTTGCCCTCAAGACATAAGCACATGGCATGGGAAACGCTGCCAAAACGGTGGATTGTCTAGTATGCGGCTAGCTCGTGGTCGGACCAGCTGGTATTCATATACAGTAGCGTCAGCAGCACCAGACGAATGGCCCTAGCAAGCACAGCTATAATTGTAAAAATAGCAGAAATACGAGGTCGAGGTAATTAAACATCGGAGAGCAAAAAGGTTTTTTTCCTTTATTTCAGTGTAATAGTACATCTAACAGTCATTATAGTTACATATAATTCATCTTAATAAAACATGTTTCAATCTGATCTATTTCCACAGTGACCTTTACCAAGTTTGGGAAGATACAACTAATTTGCCAGCCCAAAACCAACTAACTTATCAGTTGTAAAATGAAGTTCTACGATGTGTGCTCGGTTCGCACAAATCGCACAAACCTCTGAGGAAACTGAAAGACCGAGTTTAACGACGCATTTCTACTTCTCTGTTGTGATGCATATCAAGCACCCATCGCTCCTAGCCTAATTTTAAATGATACCAGCAAAAACCATCCATACCGCGCAAAGACCATCACGCACATCATGCTAGTGTAAATTGGCAATAGTGGCTAGCCGGCCGAAAACCCCTGTGAACTTTAACAGCTTCCCTACGAGTTGAGATTCGTTCCACAGCGGATGGCACTACCGTACGTCCGGGGCTATCCCAACCACTAAGGCCATTCAGAGAAGATAATTGGCTTTGTCAGCTACACAGTCAGTTGGATGGGTCGTCAAATAGTTGCTTTTTCGTAAAAGTGTCAGACAGAGACAAATAAAACTCATTTATCTAGACACTCCATTTCACCCTTCCCGGACGGAGTTAGAGCGAAGTAACCATGAGACAAAGTTTAAGTATAAAAAGTCGGACTATCGCAACCACTAAGGCCATTCAGAGAAGATAATTGGCTTTGTCAGCTACACAGTCAGTTGGATGGGTCGTCAAATAGTTGCTTTTTCGTAAAAGTGTCAGACAGAGACAAATAAAACTCATTTATCTAGACACTCCATTTCACCCTTCCCGGACGGAGTTAGAGCGAAGTAACCATGAGACAAAGTTTAAGTATAAAAAGTCACACACATTAACCCCACAGGAAATGCATGACATTTTGACCCACAAAAGAGAATACGAACGAAGATATGTTAGATTAAGGGAACACTACCCAGAGCTCCCTCAGAAGTCTCCGGAATAGCATCGAAATGGTCACACCACGTGAACGGCTGGAGCACATCGATAGCGAAACGCTTCAACTGTTTGCATAGCGATTGGGACGATTTTAAAGCCAACATTGGGACGAAGATGTTGTACGCTTGCGGGAACGACGGCTGCGAATGTTTATGAAAAGTGGAAGCGCTTTTGGAAGTGTACCAAATCGTAGAACAAAGGACATTTGCCTTCGAGCAAACAGTTCGATAGATGGGTGTGCAACGGTTAGGACATAATTTATACGATGCAATCAGCAATCGGAACGATCATCGATGCCAGCCAGCGGTCCCGTCATATTGTCTCTAAAGATTATGTTATTTTGGAAGTCTTCCAGCACATTGTTGAAACGGGTGTGTCAGGCATACGCACAGAATACAGACTGGTAACCATTTTGAAGCATTACAAAGCCAGTGTGTGCTGTGAACTTCGTAATAATGATTAAACAAATTTCTAATTTATGCAAACCACAAGCAAACTTTACTATGCCATTAAATCCGCGTTCTGTGTACACATGAAGCAAGCAATGGTCTATGACTCTAAAATGCAGATATTTAAGACATCGTTATATGAACTTGTAACGAACCAACAGTAGTTGCATGGTTTGCGAGCCAATTATTAGACACCATTTTACGAAGATCCTTAAAGCATTAAGATCCAAGAAGTCTTCTGAAACTGCCCATTTCTTAATGGCTTAATTAACTTTTTACTATGCACGCAGCAAAAAATATAAATGTTTTTAAACTTCCTATCATATTTTACGAGGTGGTTAATTTTTCCAGCGACTTTCTTAACTACGTCAAACGCAAGCATGCTGCTTTCTTCTTTTTATATATCCGGCTAAACACAATTCGCCATTGCTCAATATACGTACGAAGCTTATCGGTGAGACCACCACAAAGCATTCGCCACATTCATACACTATGCACGGTCTGTAGCAACGACACGTATAGCGAGCCAATGGAATCCATTGGAGGTCCATAAAATCGAAACCAGCCATGTCCTGATCGTACGCCGCTCACGCGAAGCTATTATTTAGCTCCATGTTGGCATGGTGTTAGGATTAGTGTGAATAGTTGTTTATTTGTTTAATTTTTTCCCCGTTTTCCTTTGCGATGTTTCTACAAAGAGACACAGCCGTTACCTATTTGAGCCAGTTGGCTAAAGTGACGCGCTCTAGCTTGACAAGGCTCTGCATGCTAAGGAGCGGAATGAGTGCGCACGGAATATTGTGATGTTAGCTAGTTTACTCAACAGTATTGGGTGCTACCGACTGACTGCTGTACAACGTCCCGGGACAGCACGGGGTACAGCCAGGGACAAATGGACATCGAAATAGCTCCACCATCAATCGATTTTCTTACCAGGACCAGTCCAGGTGGCCGCCAATGCAGTCAATTTCTCGTCGCAAGTAGCTAGTGGTACGGCAGTTGGTTTCATAACACTGCGGTGCTGGTATGTAATGAATATGAAACAGTTTATCCATTTTTGCCACGATTCCGATCTAAATCCACCCTTGCCGATGGCACAGTAAGCACCCCGAGCGCTTTTTAGGTAGGGATATTTCGCGCACAGTAGTCGAATCCAATCCAACTTAATATAATTCCTTTCCGATGGCACAATTAGACCTCGGCACGAATCATTCTTGACAAAGCCAGGACCGTAACTCCACGAGCTGTTCTGCAATTTATTCGCGTCGTATAGTGTACCAACCAATGGCGCATTGATCCAACGATTATGCCGTACGCGAACGCGGTACACTGTGGCATTCTTAGCGGAATCTTATAATTATTTTCAGCACATCGTGCCTCACCAACGTGAAAATGATGCTCGAATAGTGATTCTTGTCGTGTGTTGCATGACAAAAAAAAAAATAAAAAAAAACAAATGCCATCTTTTTTCTCGGCATCCCATACAATTCTATAGCCGACCGCGTTCTGTGCTTAACAGATCGTTAAGATCGTTGCACAAACACGATACCTTTTTATTTACCAGTTTTCCTTTCCAACTCCTTTTAAGTACATTGGGCGAAGACGTAACTAGTTTAACGAAAGTTTTATTCCAATGGTGAAGCGGCGAATCACTTTGGTCACTTCCTTGTAAGGTACCGAGCAACGGCAGTGCAGATTGCTGCCGGTGCAAAAGAATGAAAACTTTTTGTCCAGTGTAACATTGCAACCCCCTGGACGGCATGGTTGCGATGATGGTCAACAACTTTGAAGCATGAACATCATTATCATTACTTTGGAGCGAGTTTGTTCGATTGCTCCGTGCGCCTAATATCGCATCATCGTTAGCTGCTGCGTCACGTACGTGACTTTATGGTGGTGTATAAAGATCGCAATCAACACTTTCCAACCTTACTCGCCCACACAGAACAGAACGACACGTATGCCCTTAAGGATATATGACATGTATGTAGAAGCAGAAAAAAAACTCAAACCAAAGGATGACCAACCAATAGCAAAATGCTTACGATCACAAAAGGTACACACAGTACACTTATTTGCGGTCCAGCGAGGGATTCTTTAGAATGTCTTAGTGCAAGCTTTTTCTCCTACGTTACAATACATAATTTAGTGATGAATTAAGCAACACTTCGTTCATCATTTATTAAAAAATAACACTAAAAATCTCATTTGAATACGAAACAAAATGGACTAAAAAAAACAAAAAGCCTCATTTGTTTTGAATGCTTTGATTAAAATTAGCAACATTTTGCAGCTAATCATTTATTGCCTTTGGGGCCCAAAAAACATGTCCAAATTGAATGAACTATTTTTCAACCGTCTTGACGAATCGGCATGAGGTCAATAATTATAGACATAATCAGGCACCACGGTCCTACTCCAACAATACGGTTGGCTCATCTGGTTTAATAACAAATCAGTCAATTACTCAAAAGCCAAAACTGCCATTCATTTCCTGTAGATTTGCCTAAAATCAATCTAAATTTAGAATAGAGCCGAGACGTAATGCGACCATTGGAACAGAAAGAAGTAAAGCGGTTTCGAGACATCATCGATTTTTATCTCGTTTCGCTCGATATTTTAGCAGCTTCCGGACGACCCAGTCAAAAATCAGGATTGATGAACGCAAGAAACTTGGTTCCCACTTGGTAGGGGAAGAGCGTCAAGAATAGAGCCGAGACGTAATGCGACCATTGGAACAGAAAGAAGTAAAGCGGTTTCGAGACATCATCGATTTTTATCTCGTTTCGCTCGATATTTTAGCAGCTTCCGGACGACCCAGTCAAAAATCAGGATTGATGAACGCAAGAAACTTGGTTCCCACTTGGTAGGGGGAATCCGTTCCAACCAGACGAACACTCGCTTCACTTTTGCAAGAATTTGTTACCCACCCTACGCCACGGCAAGATATTTCGTGGCGCCAAAGCAAACTTTCATCCATCAACCAACCGGCGGGTAAAGGCGGCATTTAGCCTATCTCTTTTCCCTTATTCTAGCCGTTACAGAAGTCGTAGAGAGACAGACGTACACATTTTGGTAACATTTGTCGGAATGATTTATCACGCTGGCAAGATCTGGACGACCGGAAACCGGGACTAAGAATATCGCTGGACCAAGGGCAGGATGCAGAGACACGAGCGTGTGTTAAAACCAAATCAACAGAAGCGCAAAGTTTATAAATGCGTTTAAAATCCATTCTATTGTAAAAGAGCGCTTTGCGTAAACCCTTCTAAAACTGATACACGAAGTATGAGTTATGATACGGCGAGGAGGCGAAGTATTCCTTGCACTTAAATTTGTCTAAGCAATAATTAAAATTAACGATTTAACTTCAAATGTTAATTTAACTTCAAAAAGCTTCATATTTTTTCAGAACAAATCAAACGGAAAAGGTATATAAAAACGCCAAAGCAACGTATCTCAGATTGCTTTCTTGTGAAATCGAAGAAACTGCCATCTACAACTAAACGATGTTGGAGTAAAAGTATATACCCAAGTTTGTTTCAATGCTGCATTAAATTATCGTCATTATCGTACTAGTGAGAAAACCATTATGGTTCGACCGAAGCGAAAGAAGGCTATTAATGCGATTACTACAAAAACTATTCTAATTAGGCTAATTTATGTTTCACACCATAAACGAAACATTAAGGACAAACATAAAATAGCAAAAAATGAGGTATAATTACCCATACCGAAATCTTCAAATTCATATTGCTGCAACATCGTGCTGGAAGTTTCTAAATAAGCGTTCCAATTGAGTATCGTTAAAGTGAAAAGGCAACTGATTTGGAGACAAAAGAAAAACTTGTCTAGCTTCTGACCTGTTGTAATTTAAATAAACTGTAACTCTTATCTTTGGCTGGCTGGTTGGTTTATTTTAAATATAAACACGGACTGACCTTTGCAATACGGTATGTACTATATACAACCATCTGCGAGTGGGTAATTTATATTTTTTTGCACCAGGAACACATAATCAAACAATCGTAAACATTTTAATCAAGATACCAGCGGATCCTTCATTGCTTGCATTTTCTATGCTCGGCATCATAAAATGTAAGTAAATATCGCCTCCACAAAATGCCACCCACCAGCATACGGAATAAGAAGTCAATTAAAACTTCACTAAAGTAATTAATCCGCTCGTCATCCCTGTACGTTCCCGCTAAACGGCTCACCGGAACAAACGGGTCCGTCGTACACAAACACTCCATTCCCGTATGGCGTGCTACCATAGTGCAGGAAAGCAAACGAGGATGAAAGTCACCCCCTATAAATAGAACCCGGTCACGGTTTGCAAAAACGGGAGACTGAAGCGCATCATAAAAAAATAATAAAGCCAGCTAAAAAGCTTCCGATCTTCTCGGCGCCGTGACAAAGCTTTCACTTTTCTTTCCGCCGAGGCGCGGTCAGCTGCAAGCCGCAGGATATGAAGCCACTATCATGACAGAACGTAGTAGTGGTGACGTTAGGCATGTCCGGCTTTGCGTTGTTCGTTGACGGAATTATTATTTTATTTTGCCGAGCTCTCTTCCAACCGTTGGCGTAGATGAGCCGCTGTCCACACGTATTGCGAGTTTTAATCCCTAAAGGTTAGGACTTTATCACTGCCAGAAAGGGAAATGGTAACATTCTCATCTAGCATGGCCAAGGAAACCGACAAGGTTGGTGTGTGCGCATCCTCCCAGTTCACATCTTCAAATCATTCCTCCCTGAGCTAAACAGGACACACGGGAACGATGTTTAAACTGCAAGTTTCGAGCCCCAATGTACACTTGCCATACGCTGCAGTGTTGCGAATTATCTACCGCTTTCCACTGCTGGAAAACCTTCCTGACGTTGAACCAGAAGATGGTTGAACGATGACATTCGATGCTATGATTAAGCCACACGGTTGGATATATGTCACGAACCCATTTCACACCATTCCATGCTGCAACAGCAAGAATTATCACCAAGGAAAAGTACACTAAATGGCCAAGCAAAAGGTGCGCAAATGTTAACTATTTTTAGGTGCACTGAAATACGCTTCAAACAATTCATACGCCTTGCGTCCACAACGACCGTGATTAATTCTACAATTTATCTTTAAAATAATAAAGTTAACGCCACGGGCAAACGGTCCCTTCATTGCAAGGGATTTTAGTGAAGGAAGCAATGGTTGGGTAAACACACGAATGGTTCCCCGGCACAGGGTACCAGAAGGACGGGCTCAGCCGAGGCCGCAAATGGGCCGTAAACGAGGCAAGACCACTTACTTGCCGGTCTGCGTTGAAGTGGACTGAATGCTACCGATGCCCAGACATTGCCAACCGTAATGGTCTACGGTGACCGAGCAAGAACACTAACTGTTCGCTAACTGTTTTAATTTATGGCACATTGGGATGACACAAGCTGTGAAGAAGCAATTTTCTTAGCGGGTATAGACAGCGTTCATGATCTAATTATTATTATCTTTCATCCAAAAATATGGCACTACTACCGGGTAAACTTGTATACAACAATTGACGAACGATTCGCATAACGAAAGAGAGGAAAACAAATCTGAAATGAGTTCATGACGATGTGCTTAAACATCACAAAACACATCGCAATTCGTTTTCTTTTAAGTACCTCAGTATCAGGATACGCAATACAGCCAGAAAAAGTAAACAGATTCTTTTTTCGCAAATTCGATTTTATGACAATCATCAGTATACATCAAAGACTTTATTTTTTAAGCAATTTAAGCACATATAAAAGGCGCCTATAGTGAAGTAGTCTGAAAACCACTAAAATCAAAGTGCCATCACATTTGCCCAGCCTCTTCAAACATCCATCTGGAGCATCTCCCACGTAATGCAAATGTAACCGCATGCACTTTGTCACCAATCCATGAACCAACCCACCCACCAGCCCCGGCCCGATTACTTCCAGCACCATTCGGGGCAGCTTGTCGTCGCGTTGATCTGTGGCATTGTTTCTTAAACGCTGCTTAAGATTAAACGCAAGATTTGAGGGTCGTAAAAGTTGACTTTTATTGTGCGGTGTGAAACACGCACTATCAGAACGAGGCTAAGAAACGGTCTCCCGACCCAGGCTCGGATCACGCACAAGTCGTAAGACGCACCTTGCCAAATTGCTTGGAAAAGCCTCAGGCACCTTTTGTCTGGGACGGGGCGTGCTGGCGGTTTATTTGATTTTT
The DNA here is from genome assembly GCA_002091835.1 of Anopheles maculatus. Lineage (NCBI taxonomy): Eukaryota > Metazoa > Arthropoda > Insecta > Diptera > Culicidae > Anopheles > Anopheles maculatus. Next base: position 212,786 of record KZ061904.1, read on the forward strand.
TAGCATCTCATACGCGTGCCGGTGACCAGGCACCCGGCCCCTGCACTGTATTCCTCGAGCAGTGCTAAAAACGTGGCACGAAATGGAAGCAAGACGAGAATGCTGCCACTCTTGCTTCCGAAATGGTTTGGACGGTTTACCTCCCCCCGATCGGTACCACAGACGACTATCGCGTGGCTCGGCTGGCAAACGGAGCAGTCGGTCGCAATGATTCGACGTGACGCCTGGTGTCGTTGGCTATTATAATTATACGCGGTAGCCTACGAGCTATACGTGCTCAAGTCACACACAATAGGGATCCCAGAGCACCACCACCCAATAGGCAAACCGCATCTCTGACGCGGCCCGACGGTTTCGTGATGCGGCAGTGCTATTTTTGGCCTAGCTCCTATATTTACCAAAAAACCCCCGCAGCATCACGAAAATCATTGCCTTCGTCGGGAGTGAACGGCGGCCCGGCATCGTTCGGCAAGAGGAATTGGACCTAGCTAGCTCTGCAACTCGGCGCCTTTGGGGAACCGTAGACTTGATGAAGCAAGACAGTGCGCAAGAAAGAACTGAACTAGTTTAATTAGAATTGCTTCTTGTAACACGAAACGCACTCCAAATCGACCAGGGAGTAGAGAAAAATCTAACGACGGAAACGATTGTACCGTCGTCTGCCATTCCGTCAGCTAATTTCGGTCGGAGGATTCAGAGTACGATTGCTCCGGTAAGCAGTGCGTCACGAGAAAAGAACATTTATATCGATTAACGAGTGTTGGCACATCATTTTATGTATACCGATGATTTATTGACCGCCTTCTAATGAGTAAGTAGCACATTGATAAGCTACGTTTTAGTACTTTCTCGATTTTTCCTAATGAAAAAAACAGTTGCTACAAAAATGGATATCATAACATAGTATTGAGTAAATTAACATAACTAAATTAATACTTCTGAGCTGCACCACACGAATAGAATACATACAAAAAACATGCAAAACATTGTGTCAAACAATCGATGTCAAAAAGAGTTACAGAAGTAAAAAGAATTATTGTATTCATCAACAAATTGAATCATGCACCGTTAGTCTCCGGTGACTGCCGAACGGAAAGTCTACTGTCACTCATCGGAGACGGACATAGCGAATAATGTGTTAAGAAATGTTACCATGAGTCAGAGAAGGGCCCATAATATACAGGATATAAAATCAATAAGTTAAATAAACAAAATTAAATTCTTGCATGTAACAGCAAACTTCTTTAGCCCATCAATAATCATGAATTCTACATTGAATTCTTCGCAAATAATCATTGCACAAACATTAGCAGAAAAAAAACTTTCCCTAACGTACAAAAAATCTCTATACCTTTATGCGTTCCACCGTAAGAAACTACTTCTGCCGCAATTCAACAGTACGAATGCATTCATTTCTTATCGTGCAATCAAGGGAAGAAAAATATTCAATTTGAATTTCATTCCGCCAACCGGGAGCGAACCTGTAGGTACGATTGTGCCGAGTAAGAGATGGGACCGAGTTGACAAACACTGTTTCATTTCCAATCAAAACTTCTGCAGTCTAACGATGCGGAAGCATTTTCCGTATCGAACCGAACCACCGCACAAACGAACGGTCTCTCCTGCAGTTCTCGGCAAGAGATTACATGCAAACATGCGTCACAAACAGGTCCCTCCCTGCGCCATGCACACCCACACAAACATATGTCCTACCCCGTTACGTACCTTTCTCATCGGCATGATGAGTGTGTTCGACGGGACGCTGACCGGGGTCGTCTTCTGGCGCACTGGAACGACACCGACGCTGTTCAGATTGATGGTGGTTAGCTGCGACTGGGTTTGGCTCGCTGTGAGCTGCGGCTGCTGAGGTTGCTGGGCGGTAGCCATCGGTTGCTGGCCCAGATTCAGATGCGGATGTGTGACGAAGCTCCGCAGCGTCAGCGGTGTGAACATGGCCGCTGCAGCCGCCGGATGCAGCGGCTGATGTTGATGCTGATGCGGATGTTGGTGCTGATGTTGGTGCTGGTGTTGGTGCTGGTGCTGATGCTGATGCTGATGTTGATGCATTGCAGCTGCGGCGGCTACGGCGGCCGTGTTATGCAGTGCAGCGGCCGGATGATGCAGCGGATGCTGATATGCGGCCTGCTGAGTGGCGGCAGCCTGCTGTACCTGTGGGTTCTGCACCTGCTGCACGGTCGGTGGCTGTACGGCTGCTGCCGCTATCTGTGGCTGGTGGAAACCGGCCGTCGCCGGATTGAACGGCACGGCCAGCATCTTCTGCAACCCCATTCCTGGGACGCCCCACGGAATGTACCACGAACCTGGGTGATGCTGCATCTTCACTGCACGCTTTCAGGTGCGATGGCCAGTGATGGGGCAGTCAAGGTAACCAGAAAACAAAAAACCACCACTACTAACACGACCACAAAGGCTCAGAAAACAATCAGAAGCAACCCGGAATATGCACTGCAGATTAAGCGACACTTTAAACACCGCACGAGACAAACTGCTTCTCCAAATGGCTCTGCACGGTGACAGCGGATGAATTTTCTTTCGTGAACTTTCTCACGCCCGCATTCTTCACTCAAATCAAAGCTAACGCCTACCGATATTGCACGTTTCACACTACGCGACGGATACAATAAATCCCCCACTGCCACCCGTCACTTAAGGCTCGCTCACTCACGCCACTCGAATATATCAAACCGCAACCGAAAACAAAAGATCCTATCACACAGTCGCCAGCAGCGCTTGCAGCCGGGGCGGCTACGCTAATCTCGGTGCAGCTTCTTCCTGCTG
>KZ061904.1:215724-286798 GCA_002091835.1 Anopheles maculatus
CCTGCTGATACTGGGGCAACGATTGCACACAGCAGCTTCAAAGAGCCGTAGTCCGTAGAAGAAGCACACAAATTCGTCTGTACGCCAGTTTCCGCTGCTCGGTTTCGCCGGTATCTTTACACTCGTCCACCACTCTGCAGCTGGAATTTTGAATATATTAATAACAACGACCAACACGGCGCGGTTGCTTTTCCACCCGTGCGCTTCTATTGAAAAGCACAAGCAACACACGCATATGGTGATGATGGAACAAAGCCTAGTACTAGTTTTCCGCCAAGAAACCCCACTTGACAAACTTTGCGAGCATACAATTTCGAACCAGCTGCAGCATCTCCCGCTGGTGTTGGGTGATTGTGTTGGGCTCGAAATATTTACCACCTAGCACTAGTGACACGCACGTAGGAACTTTGTCAGTGGCACAGGCCCCAACACACCCGCCGTCAAAACGTGAGAGCTTCCTCTTCCAACAGCTAACTGATGCTGATCGACACCTATGTTGTGTGCGTGTCAAAGCGTCGCGAAATTTCAACAGACAGCGCTAGGACATGCGGTGATGTGAAAATAAGAGCATACAGGACAAAAACAAGCGTCCACTACCATGTACAATCCGCACTGGTAACGTAAAAGCAACCGTTTGATTCCATCGTCCTGCCGGACGCAATCGAATCATATCCTTTTTTTAGAATATCCATGCTATGGCACTCTGTGCTGAGAATGACCGTTGTCGGTGCTTGCAAAACGTTGTTGCATTTCCAGCGTGACTTGGAGAGTGCGGCGAGTTAGCAGTTAATTATCAACCACTCTCACATCGCTCCGTTTGCCGTAGTACATGAAATGTACTATTCACAGGTTCAGCGTAGAGCAGCAACAGTACCAGCAAAGTACGCCAAACTCAATTAGTATTCTAACAACGTGAGGTTCCTAAGAACAAATAACGAGTTTTGCGTGTTATTTTTGTTGTCAAATTTTCAACCAAAAGAGGGTAGATTCAATTTTAGATTACATTAAAAATGTATGCACTAGCCACCGGTAAAGGTAGCGGAAGTCGCGAAAAGCTGTTGTTTGGATGGGCTGCAGTGATCGTTGTCGCTTCGATTAGCGATCTCAGAGCGGTTGCTGCTAAAGCTACTATTTTCTTTCGTCTTTTTCTGCCTATTCCGACTTTTGTGTCGCGCAATTTCAAGCTCTGAAAGGTGAAGAAAAATAATGCGTTAAAACTATGATCATAAGGTTCGGTACCACGTATCCATCGCATGGAACCAGGGGGTTTTGTTGTTTTCGGTGCAGCTCATTAGCGAACATTTATGTGAAGAATCTTCGTTTTTTGTTTAAATTTACTGGAAGGCTAGCATTTTTCTTTAGCTCGACACTACTTCATCAACATAATCAACATACTGCAACCTAGACATTTCGTGCATTTCATAAGGGTCAACGGTGGCCACTGCAGTGCCTGTGCGGTACCAATACGTTGCACATGTTTTCAAGTTAAAGCAACTTAAGCAGCGAGTTTTCTCCCGCCAATTCGTATCATCTGCCCTCTGCGTTACGAATTTCGTAACCATCTAGGATTTCGGTTTGGGCAACCAGCACCAGAATTCCACCACGTTGCATCTCCATCGCGCCACTTGACATTTTTGACTGATTCTCTTCTTTTTACGGCCTTGCCATAATTTCGAAGGTGGTATTTTTCAATCTCCTTCTTCGGAAGCGATGGCGTAAATGATGGTACTCGTACTCCCGGGGCGCAATGAGGCCAACAAGTCACAAAAGAGTTTACGATAATGATGATGGGTTCCCGCGAAAAGGTGGGAGAAGATGATGATGATGACGACAGCATATGTGCATGCATAAACCGAGACCGAACGCTAGCCAAACCGCCGTTACGCGGCCATTAAGGATAAGTCTCGTGCTGGAAGCGATGACTGATTACGTCGAAATGTTTCCTGCTGCATTAATAGTCGGCTATGGTTGGGTTGTTTTAACCGAAAATCTTATCACGCAACCAAATAAGCAGGGTGTTTCAAGCATGTTAGAACATCGTTTCAGTGTCTTTTATTCTGCTCCATATGTTTCGAAGATCTATCAGTCAATTTCATTCAATTAGTCAGAATTTTAATAAGTTCTAAACAGAACAAAGTACACCAGGTTCATGATTGCTAAATTTGATCTATCTCCTTCTTTCATCAATATAAGATATTCCTTTGAACTCGTAAATGTACGATTTTAGTAAATTTCTGCAGTCGGAACATTAATACTGTTCCGTTGTTATTTATTGTCGTCCATTAATAATATACCAATGATCAACGCCAAATAGGAATCTCATGACAAAAATTAATAACGAAAGACACACTGCTTTGATGAGTGATTGCTTCCATGGATCATGTTCGTGCTAATTAGGGCCAAAAACGGTGCCCCTTGTACTACGTCCTAATGCTTACGATTGGTGTACGATCCCAAAAATAGATAACATCCATTGTATACGTAACTTGAGAACACGAAAAGCTCTGGTGAGATAATCGTTCGGGGTGTTACGAAACGATGACGATACAGGTGACATTATTGAAGCCAACTGTTGGCCAGCGAAGGAACACTGCGGACATAAATCAATGAAATTAAAACTGATGCTACGATGCGATCGATGGTTTCCGATTAATTTTTCTTGATTTCACCAGGCAGAGAACTTTCTCGATAAAAAAGTAATGCGTTGACATGTCTCTTTTATTAATTTTATGGATGATAAATCGCTGATAAAGGATGCTGTAGTCTTTTGTATATTGTTTTCTTGCAGCATGTTGTCGGTGTAAAATATGTGATAGTTTATCTTCTCCTGTTGCTTACATAACTGCACAGTTGTAACATATGCGTAGTGCGGAATAACAAGTCTCATGCAAAGTAATATGCACTTGGCACGTTTCACCAAAACTGATCGTCCGCCCTGTCCATTCTGACAGTGTAAGATCAAAGATTCAAGCAATCGATTTCAAGGGAACCCATACTGGAACTGTGTCACATGCCAGATTCTAACTCGTTGAATAAATATGAATCTTGTGGGTAGGTTGCACATTCGCCCCGCATTCATAAACACACAAAAGCAACACACGTTGGTGCTAATGAAAAAGATTTATACACACCAGATGCTAGACCAAATAGAATAACTTTGCTGTTGCACAGCCAACGTTTCGCAAGTACAAAAATGTGTCCGCCAATACGTATTCTCACATGTTGCCCTGTCTCACGTCTCTATCCAGTACGACCGATTGAACTGAAAAGGGGAAACATGTTCTCGCACAACCATCCAACCCAGCAGCGTCCGATAAAGCCTTCATAACTTCATGTACGTACAAGACAGAAATCGCAAAAACAACATTCCACAGGTAAACAACGTTGTGTACGCGGACAAATCGAGTAATTGAACGTGAAGATTTGCTACGAACAAGCCAGCAAGCCAGCCAGCGAGCCGACAAGCCGGCCAGCCGACCAGCCTCGACACTCCAGTGCTCGTGACCTTGACTGACGGAGTTCGTCCAGAGCCACTTCAAAACCAACGTCGACGTCGGTTGGCACTAGATCAGTGAACTGCTCGCGTTTGCGAGACAGTGCGGCACACATTGGTCCATTCATGCATGTGCCGACAGATTCGCTTTTTGACTTCGGCAGTGGCAGAGTTTGTTGGTTCACGTAACGCAGAGCTTGTCTAAACATTGTCCGACGCCGCACGGAAGCACCGGCTGTTCCCGCCGCCGGTAGACCAACGGTACAGGATTGAAGGATTTATAATATTTACCTTAAACATTCGAACAATTCCTAACAGTGACCAGATCCGAAACACGCTTACCCCAACGTATGGCTGAGCCAACGGACCAGAAACAACGATCGCAGGCGGCACATAGCGGATACCGGTGGATCACGGTACATGATACTACAAAACAAAACATAAATCTGCATTTGGTCCATGTGACCGTGACGGCAAAAAAAAAAAAAAAACATTTCACACACACCTGGTGACGAGACCAACGCTGGCTGTTATCCAGCACGGAATGCGATTCGTAGCGCAACGACTTTTCGACCGATAGCAATCAAAAACTTTCGCCCAACTGGGTACGATGTGTCCATCGGTCCCAGGAGGATGAATTTAACCTTTCGCAAATGGAAACCAGGGTGCTAAGTTCCAGAACCTGCCAGACGCTGGCAGCCGATATTCTTTTGCCACAGTTTTCCTCCCGTGACAGGGTGAGATGATTTATGGATAATTTTCAACCGAAAAGTCCCACCTGACCAGCTCGCTCGCCAGCTTGCCAAAGCTTGTAATCCCCAGTTGTCGATTTATTTCCTTTTTTCGGCGAAGCAAAAAAAAAAGGCTCCACAGATCCACAACAGCACAGAACAAATCTAATTTCATGCGTCAACGAACTAAAGATGCAGCAGGACGAAAGGAAGAATTTGCGTCATTTCAACACTAATACCTCGCGCTCTGCTGGGAGCAATCAGTGCCCTTCGGCAGCAGCTCGTAATTCGTAACATCGCCGTGTCAATAGGCATTGACACGAATGTCCAACATTCGAACACGCCCGAAACCTCCGAGTTCGCACCGCCTGACAGTTGCCAAAGAGACCGCTGATTACTGGCTATTAAAGAACCATTAGCCGAACGTGGAACGTGCAGCATCATTGCCACCGATCGGTTACGGAATTGATTTTTGCATTACCGTTCCGCTCTGGCTGATGTTACCAACGGGGGCGGATTTTGAACATTTTCTTTTCTGTCCTGCCGAAAAAAAATCCCATTAAAAAGCGAGTTTGCACAGGATCTTGGGCTCAAGGTATGGTGTGATACAGCGTCCCAGGATTTAAGCTTCCGTTTTCATGAGCATCATCCATACGTTTGTTCCTTACCAAAAGCACCGAAGATTCACTCACAACCGAGAAGAAAATCTCGGCCGTGAGTAAGTACTGTCTGCTCGCCCATACTGTGTGTTACCAAGAAGCAACACATTGTTAGCGTTTGTTAGGTGCGCGTATATTAGATTTCAATCGAAACTTCCCGAGTCGACCGTACGAACGATAGTGTCACACTCACGATGCGCTTAAGTACCTCAAACAGCGCGCAGGGCAAAGACCGGTAATTGTCTGATACGGTATAATCATAAATGTTCATTAGGTGCATGCTTGCGATATGCGACACTGGTACGATACACCACATCCACAAGAAAGCTCCGTCACTGTTTGTTCTGTTGATTTTTCGTGCTTTGCATCTGGCAGCTTATCGTAGCGTGCTACTAGCGTGGCTATTCCTTCTGGATATTACTCTGAAAAGCGTTACATTTGGCCAGCTTTCGCCAACATCACTTTAATGGTAAAGTCACCGTAGCTTTAATAACTTAGGTAACAAAAGACTACATACACACAAAATCACACCGAAATTGTGGACGTTTGAGGATTGAAATTAGAGTTTGCAGAATTCATCCTCAACAACTTGGAGACACTAGACACGAAAAGTTGGTGCTAAAAAAAAAATAAAAACACACTTAACAATGGTTACCACTGCAGAAAGCAAAGAGACGTAAAAAAGTACCTGTCTTGCTCCCTGATAGCGTACCTCACTAAGTGGTAGTTTTCTGTTAGACTTTAGGTAAGTAAAAGCAGAAATTCCACCGGCTTCTTTCGGCTCGGCGATGGTTAGTTTGTGGTTCGCAGCACGATGTGAGTTTGGTGTCCGAAAAAGTCAACACTTTCGTTGACCCAAAGACAACCCGACCACCGGCCGGGTATAAGGTGTTGATAAACGACCCTCCTCTTCTTGTCCCAAGGCAAACAACTAACATAACGATTAGCACTAGAACGAAAAACGTTCCGAACGCTTTCTCTTCCTAGATGTAGTTTCGCTGCTTTTCCTTTCCGTATCTCTCGCGATGGATTACCGTAAAGCGCACAAGCGCCGATACACGTTGGCTGTTGCTTCAGGCACAGAGTAGCTTTCGTGCACCACACTGTGTACACCCAACAACTACTCGGACGAGTGGATGTTCATTTTTCAAGCACACGTCAAGTGGGTCGGCTCCATCGCTTTCTACTGCTTGAACTCGCGCGCGTAGGGAAACAGAGAAAAAAAACTTCTGCTAGCATCTCATCATCACGCCCGACCGTCAGGGCAGATTGTTCTAGACTCGGAGCTGCGTTGGGATACGACGCCCGGTAATAAATAGCGCACGGGCAAACGACGAAGGCATGGAGACGTAAGCCATAAGCGCTACGGGGATGAATAGCGCCGTGGACTGATTGATTATTTATTTGGATATTGCCAACGTTTAAGCTAATTTGACTGGGTACATAAAGATGATCACCCTACGCTGATGGGGCGAGCATCGCGCGCACGCGGGCTTCGTAACGGAAGTAGCAGATCCGAGTAGAAGATCTCGGTCCCACTTGACCATCAAAAACGCTGAGTATGCCACTATTTCATACCCAAGCTTGCTGCGAGTCAAGAACGATTATTCTTGCTTCGTCTTGCGTCTTCGCCATTTCACGCTGCAACATCGTGCAGCGGTTCATTCTCAAGAAGTTGTTCGTCCTTTATTCTAAAGACGGGTGGCTTCGAGAGACGGGTGATTGATTTGATTAATTGCCCAGAGTGGTAAAGGACTCGGCGAAGGTTTGTGTTGTGTGTGCCTCCCGAGTGAGTCCATTAAATACAAAAAAAAGAAAGACTATTTACATGTCACGGATGTATGGAATGCTGAGAGGAAATTGATGATACTCTCGCAAATCAATCGTACAAGGGATCACAGAGATTGACAGCGAATCATTTTGATTTTGATTGAAAAATTGTGACGCTTGAAGACGATTTGCATAAGCTTTGCGATTCATGCACGGATTCATGCATATTTTAATACACATAAGTTCTGAAGCTGAATATCTGAGACAATCTAATCATTCACATGAAAAATACGATACTTCCTAAAATATTATGTAACTGAACTACATGATGCGAATGTGATAACTCAAAACATGTGGCTAAAAATATTCTCCCTGGCTTATCTATTTATGAAGTAACAAATCGAAATATTACTCAGCAATTTGTTAAACAAACAGAGCGGAGAACGATGCTGCTTGAGTCACGTGAACTACTTCAAGCTTTTATCGCACATGGTTCAGTTATATGATCGGCAAAGTTTATCCAGTCATTCAAAGATGTCCCCACTCAACCGGTTGTTGCTGGCCATTCCGATGGACGCGTATGTTTCTTAAGCACAAGAAAGATGATGGTGGTTGTGGTGGTGGTAAATGTGCTGCCCGAGGATGACGGCCAAAAAGTGCTGACTGGCATTGCCGGCAGCTAATTGAGTTAAGAGTTCTTTCGATCTATCTGGAAGGTTCGTTCCACGTCTCGCCAGTGGCTCTGGCTAACCTGTTACACGGAATAAAGTTTGGGTATATAAAAACACGGTGGAACACATGTACATAGTCATGGTAATGTTTTCTCAACACTACATTGAGAGCATTCAATCAGCTAAAGATCTCTCGTTACTGACAGAAATGTCAAAATTGTGCAGTAATGTAGTTGATATTCTGAACAAGTGGATACAGTTAAAGCTTGTTACGGTTATCACCTATTATTATGATAGCTTATTTTCTCGCTTACCATAAGTACAAATGATACAGAAAATAAGCACATCATCTCTCCAACAATCACTTCTTATTTGTTACGCTTAACATCACACCAACCCGGTAAAACAAGATGCTTCGGCCACACCAGCAGTCCAAGTGATGCCGCTGGCCGCTGCAGTCATGATGCCGTTACCGCAGAGATAAACGAGAAAAGTTTCTCAAACCACCAATAAAACACTATAAATTATAAATCTTGAAGAATTATTCCCATAACCTCAATGCCACCGGAACCTTTTCGGACCAGACGCAACACGGCGCACCAGCAGCGTCCGTCTGCCATATGCCCGCGCTACGTAAAAAGTGCGTAAACTCCGCTATCGCCGCCCTGCCCGGCCCTGCACGACCGGTCCTGCTACAAGACGATTTCAACTACACCCCCGCAATAATCAAGGGATCGTTGTCTGCACCGACTACTCCTAATGTCCCCCCGGGTGTTGCCTCAACGACACGGAGCAAACGGGCGGGCGCACGAGAGCGGTGTAAAAAGAATACAAACACAAACAAACGATCGCAGCAGTCGAGAGAAAAATGACTCCTAACCTCGACCCGACACATTACGAATTGTACATCCGGCAGGAGATGAGGCCCGGTTTCGGAAAAAGCGTCACAAACGCGAAAACGGAAGGAAAGGAGGAAATGAAAATGGAGAAAAATCAGAATAACTCTCCGGGATGGCAGTAAAACTTCCACTTAGATTATTTGTCCCATTCGTGCCGTTTTGTGCCTGCCCGATGATGATGATGATGATGATTCTTTATTAATTCCTTCTACCGGGTTCCTTACCGCCGCAGGTCGATGAGCTGATCTGGGAGGTTTTTGCTTTTATTTTCCATTTTCCGTTGCAAACTTTCCCGCCACTTACGCACAACCGCGCACCAACGCTGAAACAGGAAGATTTCCAACGCCGTTTTTTTTTTGTTGGTGTAAAAAATACCAAAAAGAAAGAAAAAATAAATCCGCAACACGACACGACAAAGTTGTTCTCGCTTATCTTGTGACAATTTCTTCTGATCTGACACAATTGGCACAACCGTTTGGATGGCTTTTTTTTTTTGCTTACACTCCAACATCTTCGGACAGCGATGTATGTGAGGGCGCATTTTCGGGAAGGAAAAAGAAAACAGGCCAGCCAACCGAAAATTGCCCAAATGCGTCGTTACAGACCCACGGTCTCCTGACAGTGGCGGTAGAATCCTTGATTTATGGTGCGAAGTTTTCCATTGCGTCAGACTGCGTACGCACATCCGGTCTAGGTGGTGTGGTGTGGGCGGTGGTTTTGTCTGACCGTATGGAAATTTAAATGAGATATTTATTTATTGGCTCCCTCACTGCCACCATACCATGATCGCAGTGAATTCGGGATCGGTTGATAGGAACGGGAGCTGCCGGCACAACGGAACACCCGATGTATGCGGATTGTTCCCGGGACAGCAACGATGAGTGATTGAGCCGCAACCAAAGTGACCGAAAAGCACAACCACAAACCGCATATCACGCATGTGTGTGTGTGTTCCAGTTTTTCCGCGTAATATCACCCTTTTTTCTACCATTCCTATACATCGCCAATCCTACCGCGGCTAGCAACCATTATTAAGAACCGCTCGCAAGAAAGGAAACACACGGACATAAAACCCATCACCCGTCCCAGAACGTGCACTCTAAAAATTGTACGCCTGTGCTGAAGGAAATAATTAAAAGATTAAAGTTTGCTCTGAGGAAAAGCGTCATTCTATTTCGCCTTACGATCGCCCGGGGAGCTATTTCTCTCAATTTTCCGTCCCATTTTCAAGACTGCGTCCCGTTTCGTCGCTGGCTATACATCCGAAAGCCCGTCTCCCCGCACACGCTTACACCGCAGCCAACAGCCCGTGTACAGATTGGATTGGCTTTGCGGACACGGTCTAGCGCCGCGATTGAAGTACGAGCGCGGTTGGCGTGTTTAAGATTGCCTTGTGCCGCAAATGGCCAGAACGTGTACCGCTGCTAATTGATTGATGCTGCAGATTGTATTCATGGTACTCAATTAGATTTCGAGCCAAAGGATTAGGGGTTTCGGGAAGGTGGCGTTCGCTTAACGTGACCTAATTGTACAGGAAACAGATGTTAATTGTTGATACAAATACAAACACCAAAAAACGCTGCGTGTAGGGTAAGAGATGTTTGATTTATTGAGATTCCACAAAGTCACGCAAACAGCTTCGTATCTGTAATCGAAAACGAATGTTGTTAAGAATCAAAATAGCTATAAACGCTCTTGTCACAATGTAGGAACTTATTTTTATGATTTGTTTCCTTAACAATAACATTAAAAAAGCTGATACGAGATAATTGCTAGATTTTTCAATGTTTAAAATTTGCTCAAGAGATTTTTTAATCAATTCGTACATATAAACCTGAATTTAATACAGCCAAAAACGTATACACGTACGGATAATTCCATATTCCTGGCTAACATAATGGAGCTTATAAGAAAACAGGAATCAGCACATGCATGATTCATGAGAGTTGATCCTGCTTTCTTTCCAATTTGCACTACCCGTTTTGATTTGGCATTCACATAAAACTAGCATCCCAGCTGAAAGTTCAAACTTTCCCGCATCCATGTCTTGCATAGCGATAGTAGCAGCAGGGAACAAAATCATCAAATAAAAGAACCAGGGAATATCCCATCGAATGGGATGTAGAAAACGATGTCATCACGTAAGATTTGACAACCTTAAAAGAACGAATCGAAATCTATAGCATCGATACAAAATATTGCTCCACCCAAAAATGGAAAAACAGTAAAAACAAAATCTGGCCATCAATTCCAACCCAATACGACGTGTTTCTACTAAAAAACTGTCAATCCGGCGACTGGTGCTTGACATGCTCGTGCGACATGGCGGAAAATCCGCGACCAAATCCCTCTTCCGATATTGCTGATGAGCTGGGCGCCCGGTGACGGCTGGTGCATGTTAACAAATTCGCCAATAGACATTTCCGGAAAAATAGCATTCGTGAGTGGTGACACTCTGCAAAACTCCGTTGACAGCGCGTCATCGAAAGCACGTCGTACCAAGGTGACGTATGTTCAGAGACAACAACCTTAATCGGACGAACTTCTAAAGCCGGGTGTGTGTGCCGCTGAATGGCAAGACCTGTGCTACCGTGTGTTCCAACATTCTTGATCCTTTTTGCCTTACCCCTCTCGAACCAGCGCCCATTTGTTTTTATTGCCACTCTGTTTTCTCTTTCAACAAGAAGCCATGTTTTTCGCGACCCAATTTTGGATTTTTCTATCCCCTCATTTGCACACGGGGTTTCAGTTTGTTCTGCTAGTGTATTCGCACGCTGCAGTAGCAATATGCTATACCATAAAAAAATCACGTACAAAAAAAAGCTGCGCCCACATTACCCATCGTGAAGGTTGTTACAGCAAAAAAAAAAAGCTCTGATCCTATGTTGTGCTATAATTTTTCCTATCAATCAATCTCCGGACGTAAAGGGTTAGGCGGCAAAGTGGAAACGAGCACGTATCGAAAATGGAAACTTTTACTATATACACACACTCACGTTCACAAGGAACTGCATAAAAAGAAGAAAAAAAAGCTGTAAGATTTTTTTTATTAGGTCAACCATTCTTGATTGTCTGTAACAACAAAATATATCCTGCACTACAACATATAAATGGCGAAAGAACGTGATTGTTTTTGTACTAGGCGCCTCCATTAAGTTGCGGGTAACGGCGTGGTTACATAGTGAAACAATAAAATTAAGATAGGACAAGATTTTTCAGAACGTACAATACACGTTTTGTGTACCATTAAATGTTCTTCACAAAGAAAACGGTATCGTTCTTATGGCGTTCCTCGAAAATTATCAAACAGATAGACTTCAGTCTTACTACAAACAACTTATTGGTGTTGCTTGCGTTACAAATATTACTCTGGTATTGGTAGCCGTACACCAAGCCGTATCTCTTTACGTGACCTTTTACAAGCAGCTGCCACTAGTCGATACAACACAGTCTGTTACGCAGACACATTTATTGCAACAGAAACAAGAACATCACCTTCCTGCTTGCGTTCACCGTCGCACGGCGAAATGGGGTCGACCGCGCCACTAAGCACTAAGGCAAATATCTATATTTATTTGTACTAACTTCAAAATCGCCGTCAATCGCCAGGCCCCACCACCGTTGTCACATGACGCTTGACTGCAGCAATATGACCACTTGAACCGTTTCAGAGAGATCCAACAGAAATGTCGACAATGTACATCCCAGGATTCATCTTTATTGCTTTCGGCTTCTGTCTTGCCGATACCGGCACGCAATGCTCCCGCTCTTGGAGCACTGTGTCTCTGTGTTCGCTTATTTCACATCAGAGTGACTTCACACAAAAACACAGCCTATGTACTTGTGTCGCTACCGTCACTGTTTGCTGACTGTTGTTCCTGCCGACGATGTGGTCCCGAACCGCCAATGGCTGTTTGAGATTGTGGGTTCAAACGAATGCATGTGACCGTTTTGTGTACCATCCACCTTCCACACATTCATTTTCCATCCTCCCTTGCCCGGACCGGCCGTGATGAAGAGTGACAAAGGTGATGGTCTTCGATCAGCTTGAAAGAATGTTTTGACAGCATCTCTCGTTCCCGCTCTTGCTGTCTCTCTCTTTATCTCTCTTTCTAGCTGGAAAAAAGGATCGCCCAAGTCTCATAAGGCCGAACTTATATCGGTTCTGACAGTTTCAATTCGAGGAGCAAAACAAAAATTGAATCCTAAATGAATGTATCTCATCGATTCGGCCTTTCATCCAGCTAGAGAAAGGATGGAATGGGTGATCGAGTTTATTGCCGGCGTGAAATGAAGCGTGTGTGTTCCGATGAATTTACGTAGGTCAGTGAACAAACACTTTGCTTCGGTGCCTCTCTCGACTAAACAATCCTTTCGGTCGGTTGAATGGAAGCCATTTTGTAATGTTGAAATAAGTGAAAACAAATAAAACTCGGTCCCACCCGGTTTGGATCAATCGTAACCCTAAGCGTCCTGTATGTGAGTGTGTATGTGTAGGTGTGTGTGTGTGTGGAAGGCAACCTTTGTTAACGCTGAATCATAATCGATTATAGAAAAGGTTCATGTACCCTGCATGTAAGCCGCGTATGGGAGCCCCGAATGAGGATTGAATAACTAAGCTTTAAATGCAACAGTTCCTGGAATGGGTAGACATTAACGAAACATTTGTCCTTAAATTTAAACCACAAAGCTTTAGCGCTACTTTACGATAAGTTTGCCTACTCCTTTTTTTTACTTTTCTTTTTCGCATTATGTATTGGCACACATAAAACAAATCGTTATGACGTAACAAGAATGTATGATAACCTGCAATATTTGCAAATGCAAATTATTACTAAAAAAAATCTTGAAAACAACCTACAAGTATTCGAAGCATGGCAAACTTTACATGAAACCATACAATAACAGGTTATTGTAAAATTGTAATTCAATTGTTATTACTGCAGATACCTGCACCACGGCACCTAGACGGCTCTCGGTACACGAATAAAATCATTCTCAATTACGTGCAACCTTGCGCATAACGAAAAAAGACTTGCGCCCCCTTTTTTCCCTGTTTGAAAGTTATCATCAAATGTACATCAATCGCCATTTGCTGCACGAACTATTCCAGTGAAACGGTGATTTGGAGCAGCAACACAAAAAACCCGCACCAAAGTTCGCATATAGCGATTGCCCGCCGGGAATGCTTTACAGCGACTGTTGCGTGTTATACCTATACGCGAAAATTTCAGGATGCAATTTAATTTTAAACCCGTACACCATTAAACCTAAGCGTTTGGGAAGCGTTCGGCTCTGTTCGGTTAGGAAGCAGCGCCGGTGAAACCACCAATTGAAACCGAGCAATTCAATTTATGATTGCTGCCGATGTGCTTTAGCTCCGCGGAAGCAAAGTCAGGCGTCGTCCACTCATATGATGCCGTTTCGCTACAACTGTATTTCACACGTCCCATTTTCGGTGCACAAAAAAAAAGTCATCCATTCAAGCAGCCATAAAAGCAATTAAGCGTCGGCCGCCAACGTCTGAATGGCTTGAAACTCCCATTCTAATTACTGTATTCGGTGCTTGCTGCTTGCTACATGCTGTTTTCCGGGACTTTGCTTACACGTCCGAAGATTGTTACCGCACCGACCCACCCAATTGTTATTTTACACAAATGTTGGATCCATAAATAAATGTCATAGCCATGGATTTCTAGTCTTGAAGTTACAGTTTTTCTTAATCCATTTCAATGTTATCCAACGCAATAGTCAACTGTAATTGAATTTCTCGCATCTGTACACAAGTTTTATAGATTCAGAAGCGAAGCAAATCTTTTGTTTACTTCGTGCGAGTTTCAGGCCATTCTATGTTTCACGGAATTCCATGTAAAATGTTTCATTTTTAATTGCTTTGCAAACAGTATTACATTGTTTTGCACATCACTTATTGCAAACTTTAATATAAAATTTCGTGGAAATTTCCAAGTAATTATTTTTGACACTTTCTAATCAAACTAAAAGAAAACTATAGTGTAACTAAGTCAAATTGTGGTTGACTTCCTCACGCAAATCACTAACATTTGGAGCAAATTGTTATTGGAACTAACCCGTTGTAAGTGTAAAATGACGCACTCAGTTTTCTTCACCAACATTTTTTTTCAGCACGTTTTTCGTCGTACCCTGTTGCATCGAAAATGCCAAAGCAGGAATTTTGTTTTTTATGTGCAACAGACAATATCATGTTGTTCCTGTCATTCTTCCTAAAACAACGGTTTTCTCACCCACTTCTTGGCTTAATCCCATCATCTTAATTCCAACACTATTTGAAACTTCAACACTAACTTTCCTTTGCTCATTCACTTGCTGTCAAACGATGAAGTTACAGCCAATAAACTCTCTACGGTGTTTCGTGCTTGTGCACTGATGTAAAAGCATCGATAGCTTGGTAAAACTTTGTTAACAACGCAAGGGATAATGGGTCTTAATTTTCAAGACAAGAGGGAACTTTGAACGGTAGATGATTTTCATATACACAGTTGGGCGGTGTTGAAAGATTTAATTATTTAAAAATATTTCTTTTCATTACATCAAAATATCTTAATATAAAAAGTGGGCTTAACCTTTCTCCGGCGAGTTTCAAACAAAATAATGGTATAGCATGTTGCCTGGTGACGCGAATTTATTAGATTCAATTTGAAATTGCAGAATAATTTTACTTAGATTTTATCATACCTTTACAAGACGCGCGATCGACAAACTGGCTACTAATGATATCGAACTTGCACCATTACTATCTTGATGCTGCCCGGTGGGCCTGAATCTATCGAATTGTAAGCAGACAGGTAGTCTACACCACACAACAAAACCACAAATTGGGCGCTTGGTAAAACACCTTCGGAAAGCTATCTATATGCTAATCCTGCCATTGGCATATTTGGTAAATTATTCATACAAAGCGAATGTTCGCTGGACCTTCCTACCGATGCTTGTATGCTTTCGCCCATTACGGGGACCAAAGAATGAAAATGGCGACCCGGATTTCGACACAGCTCGCTTTTCGCGTTTTCTCACCATCTTTACAGATTCCACCCGCTTTTGAATGCCGCGATATATATACACACACACACTAGGACCAACAAAAAAAGGGGGCAACGCTTGAATTTCAGCCCTCTCGTATTCATATTCCTTGGAAGCGATGAAAACCATTGTGTGAAAGTGGCTGCTTTTTTGCTGCTTTGGACCACCAACTACACAGCCTTAGAATGAACCAAATAAATTTAAATGAAAATAGCTAAATGGTATATTTGGCTACGGGGGCTGCTTTACATCTTGAAGAACTTCGAGAAGCTTTCCATAAACTATATCTCCACATTCGTCTGTACCATCTGTGGTGTTCCGCGTTTCCTTTTCCACCCGATGGCTAAACAGTTTATGAATATTTTAATGGAAAATCTGTTCAAATTTTGGCATTTCCGCAAAAAGGGCAACAACGCTTAAAAATCGATGACACCAACAGACACCCTTTAGGCAAAATGTAACATAGAACGCTACAAATACCGACAACAAATATGGGCAACCAGGAAGCTATGAGAAGAAACTGAAATTTATAGTACCTAATACACTTAATCACTCAATCGGGTTCTAGAAATAGCGTGCCTAAAACCGTTCCAACTAATGTTTAATTTATCCAAAAGTTTTATGAAAAGTTAAACAGTCTACAACAACAGCAAAATAATCAAATGTTTTACTCACTTCAAAACACTTCACAAAATGACACGCCAGCCCCGTTTTTTGACATCTGCAATGACGTTCCGAATACAAAACCAAAAAAAATCCAAACAAACATACTAGCAACATAATTCCATCTAAGCATTATGCTTCCGTCCAACTAATCGATTAAACGCGACTATCATCATAGAACTTTTATTTACGGTTCACCTATTTTTCGCAGTGATTTTGCGAAAACCCCTCCCCGTTTCTACTACTATTCCTCGTTTAACCTTTTTTTGTTAGAACACTTCATGGATTTTGAACGGCGGAAGGGCTTGTTGCCAAAATGGAGACTAATATTTTAAGCCAAATTTAGGCCGAAGGTCCTCGACGCTGTCGGCAAGTTGACAGCACCCCCCAATGACAATGACGCTGTCATGTTATTTTCTTAGTCCCGGCGTTACCTGCTACAGGCAACCTTTCTGCCGTTGAATAGCTTTTCCTCAATCTATTTATTATTATTAGTATTTTTTTCTACCCCGCTTTGCTTCATCGCCCCTACAACGATCCCTTCGGGTTTGGTAGGACAGTTTTTCCGTACCTTTTGCCGAAGCGATTTTTTTTCTTTGCCATGGTTTTGGTCTAATGATTTTGCTCGCCGTTTTTTTTTTGTTTTTGTAGCTTTCGCGTGGACCCGGTACCGTACTCTAAAGAATAATTTTGCAGGTAAAGTCGAGAAGCAAGTGAATAATACCTTCCGGCTGCCCATTCTGATTGATGGTGCTACTTGATCGGCACGGTTGGCTGCACAAGGAAATGTCAACACTGATGTTCTTGGTTTTTTTTAGCATAGAGTAAAACACAAACTGAGTTTTACTTTAACATTTGTTTGTATTTGGTAAAGGAGACTATTCATACTTCTTTCATTCACATTTACGTTTTCTATGTTCTCTTTTTCTAGCTTTTATTCTGACGAACTCCCAACACTTGGAACGAGAAAAATAGAAAGAAACAACATTTTGGTATACATCACACTTCAGATTAATAAATTCCATTATTACAAAATCAACTCAAAAAAAGGTAAACTGTATCAAGGAATGTGTAAATTTTTAATGCAGTTATCAAGAATATTAAAAATTTATCACACTTCAGCAGGTACCATAGCTACAGCAAAAAGCTAAAGGTGAAGATTTTCCGAGCAATGTATCGCAAGCAAACGCTGAACCATTATGGTTGCCGCACCATGCGGCTCCATTACAAATGAAAAACGTTGCGTGCGATATTTTTTCATTGATTTTATTAGCTTCCTTTTATGGCTGCACCAGAGCTCAAGTCTGTTTATCATAAAACTGCATACCCGCAATGCCGTTCGATCAATGAGTAGTGTGCGCAGTACATAGTGAACGTTATCGTTATTTTGTGTGGCGTTTCATTGCACGCGATTGGATCCATATTACTTGAAAGTGGCTTCAATGTAATAAAACACGGTAAAGTATTTCCAATATCCTATATTTTTTCTTCAAAATTTATCCCATTCAATTTTTTTTAAGTGTTTCATTCGTCTATAGTATGAAAAAATATGATTTTTATTCAATAAATTTTATTACAAATCGAGAATATGTGGCTTACACAAAACATAGTAATGTAAACACCGAAGAAAGTATCCATAAAAGGCAGAGCTTTTTTTTGGGCCTGTTCAATGAAAATTTACAACAAAAACATGGTTACAGCTGAATCAAACTAAAAGGATGCTCACGAACATAACCGCAATACCGCTGGGAATAGTAAAGGGACGAAAGGGACGTGTCCCACAGATACCGAATTAGGTGCTCTGAGTATTCTGGTCAAGCTCTCGAAACATGAGCAGAATTTAAATCATTTCTGCATCATCCATTATTCCATTTTCGTCAGCAAATCAGACGAAACATATTCGCTCGGTCAGAAGTGGTTTGGTTCGTCACAGCTATGCCACTGAGTACCAGTACTTGGTAACGCCATGTAACGAAGAGCGTACGAATGGCTTTGTATAAATGAAGTATTAAAGCCGCTCCACACGAAGCGCAAATCCAAGCGCAACTACGATTTTGCGAACAAAATGCTGTCAAATTCGTATGGTATGACATTACTGCCAGCCTTCGCGTTTTAGTTTGCAATCTAGTTTGCGCTTCGTCTGGGGCGGGCTTTAGGATTTTAAAAATTATTTGTGTTAAAGCAAAAATTCTCTGTGTATTACGAACGATTAATTTGCTCCAGTTCTCTCTTAGTAACAGTCCTTACTACCTAACTAAACTACTTCTTTCTTGGCCTAACGACCTCTTAAGGTCATGCCTGCCATTTCTGGCTTACTAGACTAATTGATACCTCATAGTTGGATAGTCAATCCTCACTATGGGGGAACGGCCCAGATGAGACTTGAACCCCGGTCCTGCCGTGTGAAGACCGGCGCCGCTGTCGCATCACCACCGGGCCGCCCAAACTACGTGGTTACCAAAAAAACTACCTAACTAAACTACATGGTTACCAACAAATCATGACCTAGCAGGTTTTTAAGCCAAGAAAGAAAATAATTTCAGAATGTATTCTAGATTAACTTCAATTTAATTGCTACCAAGTATAAAAGCCGCTCCACACGAAGCGCAAATCCAAGCGCAACTACGATTTTGCAAACAAAATGCTGTCAAATTCGTATGGTATGACATTACTGCCAGCCTTCGCATTTTAGTTTGCAATCTAGTTTGCGCTTCGTCTGGAGCGGGCTTTAAAGCCCGAGCTATATAAGCCGCTCCAGACGAAGCGCAAACTAGATTGCAAACTAAAACGCGAAGGCTGGCAGTAATGTCATACCATACGAATTTGACAGCATTTTGTTCGCAAAATCGTAGTTGCGCTTGGATTTTCGCTTCGTGTGGAGCGGCTTTAAAGCATATTTACATGTATGTCCTTTTCGAAGACAACGCTTTTAAATACAAATAAACGAATAAAGAACAATGAACCTTACCCTCCGCGAAAAAAAACCAGACGTAAATTTATTTAGGCTGAGATTGGTGAAGCCTGAAAAAATACAACCCACACACACACAAACACACAAAACCAAACACATCATATGAAAAGCGAACATCTTATACGATCCATGTTGTCCTTTCAACGACAAAAGAGAAAAGGGACGACCAGATGTAATTGAAATTAAATTATCCTAATCTGAGAAACGTCTACCATCATGCCAACTAGTTTCTGACTCGTGACTTCCATGATGGAGGTCCCTAGATAGGGACACTGCCGTATCGAATACCAGCATCACCAGTAGGAGTGCCACAGCTTCAACAGATTCTTTTCCGGTAAAGCGAACGAACGGTCACATTTATTTTATCAGACCCCAAGCCTATCGTTTCAAACGCCCAGATTTTGGAATCTTTTTCCTCAACTTCGATGTGAACTGAGGCGAAGAAGAACACACAGGCAATGCATGCTTTAAATTGCTCCTGCTAACCAGCAAACATGGGTAGAATCGGAATGTCGACAGACCAGTTTAAAGCGACATTTGGCGCATCTCGTTCTCGCACTCGCATAAGCGGTTTTGAATCAAGTGGGAAGAAAATCGGGAAACGTATTTCAAGCAGTCCCCTTCCGTCAGCAGCACATACGCGCGATGCTCACATACATTCTGTTCCGTCCCGTGAATACTACTATCAATCAGTGTGTCGTGTTTTGCTATCAATCAGAGGCTAACCGGCACTTTTTAGGGTGATTTTCTGTCATAGAAACACACATTTTCCGAAGGGCTATTCAAGGAAATGGAATTTTATCTGCCTTGCGCCTTAAGTGTGATGGAAGGAAAATCCCAAAACGCAACGAATGAAATGTTCTTCGTGTTCCGAAACCCATACTGCCAAGAAACCGAGCTAGAGAGCGAGAGAGAAACTTCGTAATCACCTAAATAAAAGAAATTGATTTCCTATTACTGTTATGAACCTAATAACACCCAACGAGGAAGTTGCTTGTTATCGTCTACTCCTGCATGTTATTCTCGGAAAATAATAGCTTTCACTGACGAATGTTACAATGAATGTTACTTCGAGCGAAGTGAAAATAAATAACTAGTTTTTGTAATAGAAAGCAATTATATTTTAAGCTGTTAATCAAACAAAAAGCACTTAATTATATTTCCTAAACATGTTTAAGGATGATAAGTTGCACCACAGGGTTTCAGCGCTTGTGAAAAAAGCCAACCGTTTTTTTTTTCAAAAGGTACGCCACAACACTTGCGTCATACGCGACCAATGAGCGGAAACTTTCAAGCATCCGGCAAATCGACGTACATCCAGAAATCACGTAAATATTGATAGTAAATCCACCTCGCTTCGATAGCTTACCCCATTAACCCACGCGTTCGATCCTTTCCCTTAAGGCATAAACTCCTTTTCTACCTTCAAGCACAGTATGCGAACTACCCTCGATCTCGATGGCATCATAAACTCGATGCACTATAAAATCCAATATTCATTCATGGTCGGATGCTCTGCACCAGAGCCCTCCGGAATGATATTATTGCTCGCTTCTCACATACACGCGCTGGGGTCGGTACCGTCGTTTCGAAGGTGCGGACTCGCGAAACTCATAAGAATCGTTGAATGAAAATTTATCCCCACCAAGATCTAAGAAATAGCCAAACTTTGTACGTGCCAATATCCTCCACCATTCCCTGGCACGTAGGGTCGTGTAACGAAACAATCATCAACCAACCAGAGCACCAACCAGCAAAAAAAAAGAGCAGCAGACCTTTTTACGCTAAAGAACTGATAAAACTTTTCCAAAAGCTGACTCAAGAACGAACGGGCATGCCAAAGAAGCAGCAAAAAAAAAGGTTTCCTTCCACCGCAAGGCATGGAAGTAAAGGTAGAGCATGTTCAGCTTACCGAAGCTGAACTGAAAGCTCTCTCCTACCGGTAGCCGAAGGATTTGCCACATCAACCAGCTGCGCCCGGTTTGGAAACAAAAAGTGTGAAAATAAAAACGGCACGCGAGGGCCGCGCGGTGAAGCAAAGACGTGAAGTGATATCTGTGCGTGAGTTTGTATCAGTTCCCACATAACTGTCAAGTGCGATAGCAAAACCAACAAGGCGACAATATTTTAGACTATTGCTTTGATCGTGAGTGGAAGCGTACTGTTACTAGCCTTCGAAACGCTATAGTATAGAGCGCTGTATTAAATCCGCTTTGTTCCATCGCTCGGTACATCCCGTTTCCTTCCAAGCCAATGGGAACATCTTTTAGCGCACGTGAGAAGGCGAAACAAACAAAAAAATCATCGGCTTACAATTGTAAGCAAGTATTTTGCCTATGTTTGCCTACAGCCAACGGCAGCGGTAAACCATGTACGACATTTTTAAGCCATACCTTTTCCCCAAAAACCGAAGATTGCTCTCGGGCCAGCCAACCGAGCGAGCTGCCACAAGGGCAACAGAGTATTTGTGGTTTCACAGGTCACATTTGTTTCACTTTCGAGGTTTCGCGGATGCTTCCCATCAGCAACAACAACAGCAACGCAAAAACGCAACACTGGAACGGCTGTTCCACATATTCTTAAGGGGCGTTTATTTTGACTACCATGGAAAGCAGCGACCGTCTGCCTGAACGCAGAATCCGCACACCGAACGGAAGAATGGATGGCTTGCGAGCTATTGTTAAGAGTTCTCGCTGAGGAGCACCTTTTATCCGAAACATCAAATGTGAGAAAGAAAGTATAAAATTTGTGCAAATGTTTCACGCCCACATAACACGCGTAAGCAAGCAAGCGAGCGGGCGAGCAGAGGTAAGGAACTCCACCACAAAATACTGTAAAAGTTCAACGAAGCGTAAAGAAAAATAAAACTCCGAATCCAAATCACCATCAATATACCAATCTACTTGAAATTCATTTTAGTGCCCTTTACGTGAAGAAGCGAACTCGCACAGGATGAGTTAAAGTTGACGTGCTGATGTTCTAGGGACGCGATGGTTTCCCTATTTACTTTTGCTCGTGCATATCCTACTCGATGTTTAAGTATATTAAGGGAAAAGAACAGAACTGCATTATGATTTTTTTTATTACAAAATCTGCCTTTCTATGCCTTAAGCGTCGTCATTAATTAAGAAAAACTAAGCAAATATTGGCCTTATTTTTGCGCAATTTTCCTCCCAACGACCTTTATTTCAATTGACAACTACAATCCATTACACTTGATCCAATCAGTTCAAGGTTTTCGGCAAATGGATTTTATGTTAGAGATGACGTAAAAGTAACCATGTACCAACGGGGCGCGCTGTCGGTATGCCCACCCTGCAGCACAACCACTACGAATGCCACATCGTCTATCGGTGCGAACGTGACCAACATCGATACTGCAGATTATGCCTTCAAATCAGTTTCTGCGAAGAGAAACACACAACTTCACCGCACGATAGGTTTGGAGGAGCTGTCCGGTTTTGCTATGTTGATAATGCAATGAAAAAGTGATTGCAATCGTATCGAGACAGACAGCTTTAACAGTTTATTTGGTATCTGCGTTTAATGAAAGAGCTTGAATAATTCTTTACAGTAATTCTACAACGTAACATGCAAATAAAAAAGATTGGGTCCAGAATATATGTTTCCAATTATTCTCGTTCAAAGTTTGAACTACACTAATGAACCACAATCCAATTTTGATCATCCCAACAAAATATAAATACAGGATACAGCTGTGAAATTGAACTGATTATCCAAAGCAGCTTTTGAAACCTATCACATAATTATACCAAGCAAATATTGTCTAAGCCAATGCGTATGTCTACGGTAAAAAAAAAGCATTAACCAAAACCTCTGTTCACATTCGCTCCCAGTTCCACCAAAGTCTAAAGTGGTCCTAAGAACTCCATTAATTACTCCGGCTATTTTGTTTTACTTGTTCAATTCCACCCCATCCACACCGTAATAGGGCTGGTCGGCCTACATCACCCCAGTATGCGTTGAAGCGCCATTAAAGATTTTTCCTGCAACGCCCCTTGATACGCCACTACCACAATTCAGCACCTAGTAGCACGCGCACACCGTCAGTCGTCCCCGGTGCTCCAAAAACCCAACTGACCAGAAGGGTCAGAAATTAATCTGCAAAGCATGAATACAAAGTACCTGCTCCACCGCACAGAGACAGTGAAAAGATTTATGGGACCACGAAAAAAAAAATGCGGGAAAATAAGCGAGCATAGCTTTTCCCCAGCGACGGGCAACGCACTTGTCGTGTCCCCCAGTTTAACTACGCATTACATTTTGACCGGGCGACACCGGACGGTTGTATCGTGGACTGTTAATGTGGAAGTGTGATTGTTTTGCAGGAGCTGAAGCGAATTGAATCAGAAAAGACGACGCCCCGAACGAATAAAAGGACGATCATTCGTAAAAGAAAAGCTGCCGCCACCGGAAGGATCCCCATTTACGGTTGAATAAAAATAACGATTTTTTATACGTCCCAACACAAAGCAACTGTACCTCGTAAGGAACATTACTATTATTAAAATGGTAGCTCGTTTATAAGGCGCTTCGATTGAACGGCGCGATTAAAGTACACAAAAGGACCAACACTCGTGTGGCTGTTCTGCTTGAAAGTATTGTAACATATTTCACGCATTCGCAAAATCACACAGGCCACACACATCAAAGCTGCGACTAAACGTCACTTGCCATCGACTAGACCATCTCATTCATTTCAGTACCAAATTCCAAGAAATAATAAGTCAGAAGACTCTGTTAGTCATACTGCAAAAAAGAAGCAAGAAACACAACTGATCACATCGTTCTATGCTCCTGTTAGAACAACAATGTTCTTAACAGCCAGTGGCGCAGTATTCGACCCAACAGTGGAAGAATGCGTCACATGCTCATTGAATATTGAATAGGACACCGGTACAAGCGAGGCGAAAAAAATGTACATAAATCTTGAATGTGCTTGTGGATCATCATAATCTCTTGTTTCGTTGTCATTAATCATTGAGTTACTAGCGTTCGTTGTAGTGAAACAGATCCCTGAACTGGAAAACCTCAGATAACCTACAAAACGAAAGACTACATTTGGATGTATAATCTTAGATAGATTTGTTTTCCAAAATACATATTTGTGCAATAGTATATCTTGTTTGCATAATTATAATTATTTTTATAGTATATAATCTAGAATAAAAATCTAATAGCATCCTTGGCTAGCATATTTATTCATCTATTTATTTGTAATAACAATATGAGTCTTGCTGCGTAACTTTCTTTTTAATGATAGAGTTACATGCAAAAAAAACCTAATCTTTAGATCCATAAAGCAAAAAAACAAACTTTCTTCCTTCAAAGACTTAGCATCTGACGTTTTTAAAGAAAGAACTCTGCATTACGCGAATATGGCCACTATCATTTTACTTAAAAAAAAAGGATATTCATTTCCCTTTCAACTTACATCCATAGCAATCTCGCCGACTATAGAATGACAGACCCATCTTTAAAAGACCCAAATGCAATAACCTGATTCTTGGAACGACATTCCTGACATACTGTACCTAGTGTCGAAAAGGATGATAAAAATGATGAGAATATGTGTTTTCTCAGTCTGTCTAGCCGTTAGTCGTCACGGCATGTCGTAAATAGACACCGTTCTAAGAATTGCACCATAAAAAAACTATCCAGACTCTATACCTGGCAGGCATACATTGTAATGTAAACTCTAGAACCGCTGACGGTAAAGCTTTGGCAGCTATATCACAAACAGGAATTTAATTATGCATTGACCATAAAGCTCACCGTGAATAGTAGACAGATGGTAAAAAGGATGATTTTACTTTCGCTTGGAACAACATTTTAGCCTTTTGTTGATACATTTTGCACCACTATTACAGTTGTCTTTATATTTCAATGTTTAAACGAACAGGCGCTAGATAAACTAGATTTGTCGGAATTTTATTGATTCTCTTTTGATTCGCACTACCGCGATTTCTTAACAGAATTCTACTGTAAAGTAACTCCTAACTGTTCCTAACATTAGGATATACATAACTCGTAATACATAAAATGTTGCGTCTAGTAACGTATGCTATCGGCCTCGTCTGTTATCCTCGATCTGTTGCACAACGCCCAAAAAAAAAAGATCCAGAAATAGAGTAAAATTAATGACCAATATTTTTGCGGTAGGCTTTCGGGCTCCCATCTTCGTTCGGAGCGAAGCATCAACTAGTTGTTGAATGGTATAATTTTCGCGTAGTCATGTCCCCTTGGGTATATCCTTACGACAAACGATGCTGTTGCGCACTTTGTGCCCATTTTACCCATACCGTACACTACGTGCTATATATCTGACCGGAAACAAAGTACACCAGTAGAGGGAGAGGAAAAAAAAAACACTCAACTCAACTTCAGATAAACAGGGCAAGACGGAAATACGACAGAGCACACACTCCGGGCAATCCGTTGTTGCCCGTCCGTTCTACACTGCCAGCAATCGTTTTAACTTAATCGCTCCCCGGAATCAGTTCAAATTGCCTGTCGGAACGAACCCACGACGAGATAGGACGTTACGGATGATGCAATGTGGCCCATGTCCTGTCTGTTTTGCATAAAAAAAAAATGATACCATCAGCTGGAAATTGGTCTACTCGCTTGCAGCAAAGATTGTTGAATATTGGATTTGGAAAGAGGCTTGTGTAAGGAAGCGTCCTAGATATTTTCAACACATGCAAATGCGGAAAGCTCTTCCGCAGTGCCAAACACTGGCTCCTCTTCTTACTTTGGTTTTGGTGCTGCTTACAGAAAGATGCAAAATTGAACACAAAATGTGAGAGAGTACACCGGTTACCTCTAACAACAACAGAGTACATCCATTCGGCAGCAACAAAGTGGTACGGAATCGTTTCAACCGTTGATACAAACACATTTTAAGTGCCATCATATCACGTGACGCATCGGTTAGTATGTCCGACTCATCCCTAAACTTTACCTCACTGCCACTGGCTTAATTTTCATGCGCTCGTCCAATGGCAATGGGCACTATGGCAGCCCATAATGCTCAAGCACAACTGTTGAAAAGACGAGTACTTTGACAAGTTTCACACAGCGATTGAAACCATTTTGCGTTTGCATAAACCATTAAAGTGTTAGTTAAAATTGCAAATTAAGTGAAGGAGCCTAGCAGGTAGCCACTACTATACGCTTCTGGCCCATTCATTTGAGGAAAAGTTTGGCTCTGACAAACGATCGACCAAAGATAGCAACCTGTAGCATAGGCATGGGTAAATTTGATTCCGCACAGCAGGAAGCAACGGCACCAATCCCCATCATGTCCATTTGCTAGTTAATCGTATTGAAAATCAAGTCCACAACACTTGAGAACAAGAATGAAACTTTAAACTTGTCCAAACTTTACCGGATTTTCACTAGTCAATTATCATAGTCTTTATTTATGGTGCTAAAATATGAGCAAACTTAGCACAACTCAAACAAAATTTACATCCCACCGTAAGCCAAAACGTCTTAGCGACAGCCACCCGCAGTGGTCATGAACATTAACCAGCATCTTATACTTTCTTCAAACAAGCCTTAAAGTCACATAAATCTGAACGATGGTTTATGGAAAACTCTGATTTTACATTTACCTTTTTACGCACTCGGACAGTAATTGAGATTGTAAAAGCAGTGGCCGCGCACTGCAGGATGCGCAAAGCCCCTTCTAACGCAAACTCAAAGGCCCCCTCCCTGCCCCGTACGCGCACATCCGACACAACACGGAATAATGATCTATAAAAGGCACTCGAAGAGAAGCTTAAAACTTTAGCATCCAAAATCGCTTCTTCAGTAATTAACGAAGCCCTCCCACGTCCTGTGGGTGAAAATTTGGGAAACCTGTAATTTCTTTTCCGTTCCTTGCCGGTCCGTCACACGGCGACGACCTTTTCATCATCATCAACGGACGCACGCTCTGGTGGTGTTTTGGCGAACTTGTAAAAGATTAATAATTAAAATTGAATTATAGGTAATGTACATTTTCCTTTCATCGGAAACACGAAATAACAGACTGGAGGAAGCAACGAATGCGCACCCAACAGGTTCACCGGCTTGACACTTCCAAACCGATGGGAAATCGAACGAAATGGAAGATGCTCCCACACACCGTAATGAAAGGCGACGATGTTGTTGGTGTTGATGAAGCGACGCAAATGGCGTCTTGGCCAACAGGCTTCACCCGGGAGCGAGCGGACAGCGAGCAGCCGTGCTTTTTTGATAAAATAAAATTAAAAACACCGTCGCGCTAAAGCGGAAAAGTTCGGGACAAGTTACATGGTTCCTTGTTTAAACACCGGCGCAGATAGGCGCATGCAAATGAGTGAAAAGGTACGCTACACCTACCCCAAAGGCTTCGGAGAAATTGGATTCCAATTTTGCTCCTCGATTTTGGTTGCTTTTCTTTTTTAGCAGCAGGCAAGTTTTAGCGAGTCCGACATAAAACCAAACTGGTAGCACCAGCCGGGAAAACAAAGTTTTTCTCTCTTTTTCTCACTCTCTCAAACCCCCATCATGGTGGTGTTTTTTTTTTGTGTGTGCTGTTTTTGCCTTCTAAACCCTGTGCGTGCTGGCACCGATCGCGTTCGAGGTGGCAAAACATTAATTAATTTTCAACAACGCTAAAATACGAACTTCCCAAATTATGACCAACAGGATCGACATCGATGCGACTTAGTATCGGAAGAAGCTTTTCGCCCCTTTTCAACCGTACGTACATCCGAGAACCCAACAAACACCATTGACCAAACCACGTTGTTTTGCTTGTCAACGGTGAGGAGAGCGAGTACCGGGGAGTCGGTGAGGTGTTATGCGATTGAAATCAAACAGTCTAAGTTTAATTAACTCTGATTCTAGGCTGGCCGGTTCGGAACGCCACCAGCACCTGGTGTGCACGGCTCTGCCTATCGAACGGTAGTCTATGGTTTATGTGTGCGTACGCTAATGCTACCAACATAACAGCACTACGTGTTGGTAGTAGAGCTCATAACAACACTCATTCTGTACTAGCGCGCGCACTGATGCGTACGATTGAAAGATCAATAATTAATTATGATGACTGAAAAACGGACAAAAACCGACTACGAAGCTACGAAGGTGTGATTGTTTTGCCGCGAGCACGACAACACGTGTTATGTGCACCACCATCCGACCCGTCATCTACTATTTATTGATGGCAATTTCCAATCGCTTAATTCTTTTCTATGGCATCGGATCGAAACGGAATCGGTTGTGCGTTCCAAGTGTTCTCAAAGCGGAAACGCACAATCGTAAGCATTTGTTTCAATTTTATGAATCAGATATATTTATTCGCACAGAAAACCCTCATTTTGTATGTGTACGTGAACAAAGAGTATGGCAAAAAAAGAAATGAATAAACAGTTTCAGGACCCACTGGGCTACCGATTTTTTATACACGTATTTAATTGATGGACACAAACGAAATCGCGCTTCCACACCCTGTAGGGAGTGAAGTTGTAATGTCGAAGGAAACAGCATCATCATTTCTACAAAAAAAAAAAACATTTTCCAATCCTTACACAACCACTGGCCAAAAACAAAATCATAACTCGCTCGCTACCAGAAGCAACAACCACAGACCACCATTCGACATATCATGATCGCCAGACTTGGCTCACAGAAGCTACTTCAGCTAATGGCGGTAATTGACTTCAGAACAATTTCTCCGTAAAACGACACCGAAAGCTCGGTTCACTCTTTGGCATCGTGCCACAAAAATTGGCTACAAGTTGTTCGCAAGCCGTTGCTCTGGCGATGAGTCAATGCTATAGATTGTCAAAAGCTTCTTAAAAGCTGATACAGAAAACATACATACTTTGACTTATCTTCCTGGAAAGATATCGACACACTGCTCCCGGAGGAAAAGTTCCTGGGACTCAAATGAGAAGCATCATTGGCCCCGTATCATTTCCCAAAACATCTATATATCACTAACGGCAAATCCCAGCAAGAAAACGACACAAGATTACGCATTGATGCGATACCTTTCCCTAGGAGCTTAGTTTTCCTAGAAATTTTCAGGAGAAATCATTCCCAGTCTTTGAAAAAGGAATTGGACAGGATACTGCTCGATGTTACCGTAATACGCTTCGAGTGCCCATAACTTACACTACAGCTGTCAGAAGCTACATCCAAAAACCAAATCGGTAAGATTTTTGTGGCTAACGCAAATGATGCAAAGAATACGAAGCACTGTCACATTTCCTACAAACATCTCCCACGTTCCCATAACCACATCACACAGACGCTCGAAGCACACACACACACGCGCGCGCACACTGTACCGTCCTAATCGTCCTAACGTGCCATGTTACAGGGACGTAAACTAGGTGGCATTGAGCATAAAGAAGACGATGACGAAAAACGGCGTCTGAGTCCATCAACAAAGATGGCAAACTCTTCAAGATAAACGATGCAATAAAAAAGGATGGCCAGGAATTAAGGTGATGTTAGATTCGTTTTTGTTTCGTTCTTTTTCTATAGCATTTTTCTTCATGTTAAGACAATTCGCGTTTACGAATTTGTCCGGTGATCTGTTTTCTTCGTGATCCAACTTCTTCCCTCACCGTCTTGCTTTCAGTGGTAACGAGGAACGAAAAAAAAGGAAACATCTCCAGAGCTTCTTTCACCCATGTTTCAGCCCAGCCTCTTTTCATCTTAGTGACAAAACGTGGTGCGCCAGATTTTCACCGAGAGGACTGGAGATGAAGCTGTTCGGACGGTTTTATAGACGTTTTTTGACGAATTTTTACATGCCCAAAACAGTCACCGGCAGGCGTGCTTTAACTGCACCACTTCACGATTCCGCTTTTCGAACTGACCCGTATCATAAAACCACCATCATAACCTGTGGTGGTAGCACGAGAAACGGAACAAAACACAGGATAAGCAACGAAGCGAATGTAGCCATTTTAAAGCATATTTTTTATACCCTCGGGGTATCATCGGGGTCGAGGTCACACTCTTGGAATGTCTGCAGGTTTTGCTTTATACACATCTACGAAATGATGGCTGGTAAATGATTGGGAATAGAAACAATCATTCAATCTTGTCATATTCACTGACACTAGAATGAACTGTTACATCTTAAGATGTCAAAATATTAATTAACATGCCTGATAGTTTCTAGAGGCCGTCAAACAAGTTTGCAATAATCTTTTCATATCGAACGTGTTTGTGCAACTTTAACAACAGTTGTACATCACCAGTCGCTAGATTGACTCAAGAGTTCATGAAACAAGCGTCTCTGTCGCGCAGCGAAAGTGAACATGATAAACGACAACAAGCAAATAAAAACCCAAAACACTTTTCGCAATAATATCAACGCAATAGGAAGGAAAGGGAAGCTCACCAAATAGTCAAACGTCACGTTTCTGGTCGGCAGACATTCATCTCCGGAACTGCTCCGGAACGGCAGGGGATTTCGAGGTTATCCATCGGGATAGCGTCGGATGTCATTAGGCGTTGCGGAACGCACGACGAGCAAAAAAGTGAACGGATTTTCGTCATCTCCATAGTAGCCGCGGCCTACCATGCCTGCCTCTCACCTTCGTGTGACACTCAATCCTATACCCGCGATCGTGCTCGCGTTTTGATGACTGAGAACCACCACCAAAAAGCCTACACCAGCGTTACATAAGCGAGTTTTGTCCAGTTGCTCATTTTGAACGCTTTAGCGGACGACATGCTTTCACCATTCTGTGCACCACTTTTCATCTAGTCGATCAAAACACGGGGACTGGCAAAGCATCGGTTGGCACGAACCTGGGAGCCATTTGCGGAAACACGCGTTTGGACACGTGGTCAGTCAGCTCACCATTGTCATTAATCAGCCGAGGATTAGACGCTCGGTATATAGTAGCGCTTCATCCCCGGGACCAGAAAGCTCCAGCGGATTAGGATCAACCAACATCGGGGGTGTACGATTCCGAGTACTGATGTAGCGACGATCCGGACGATTTCATAAGCGGAAAAGGTAACATTGTACTGTGCTTAATAAGGAAATCTGAAAGTTTGCTCTACAGCTGTTAATCTTAGTCATCATCGCCGGGATCTTAATCGTAAGAGTGGGATGCCATGTGGGTCGTGAGTAAACACTGTCATCTTAATACTTTACCTCAACAAGGGTTCAATATTCGATCAGAAGATGATGATGAGCCGAAAATACGAAGCTCTATATTCGGGTGGTAAACAAACACTTCATCAAAAAGGCGAAAACCAATACTAGCTTCCGTGAAGACTCCAAGAAGTGGCTTGTTTTTTTCTCGTTACGGATTATAGAATCCTGGCAACTTGCACGTTTTATGCAAATGTAATCATACATAAGCTCCAGTAAACGGACACAAACACACAATTTTGTCGTATTTCCTATTCAACACAAACAAAACGGTCTTGTAAATAAAACTGCGTTGGTGATGCAATTTTCCCTCGACAAATTACGATCCATCTTTAGGATACAAAACAGTGCACGCAGCATTGTTCCATGTCATGTAATTCTGGCATTGATTTCATTCGCTCTCTTTCCCGACTGCAACGTAAAGTTTAATTCACAATCCGTCGCTTCGAATGCAGCTCGATTCCAAAGTGAATTGGAATTCACCAACCATCCGCAACGATGTTTTCGCATCGAACGGCCAAATGCACGGTACGGTGGTGCAAGGAAATGAAGCAGAGAGGGAAACGCGAGGATCAAAGTTCAACAAACTTCTGCGGCTAACCATACCGCATGTCTGTGTCTGTGTGTGTCTGTGCGTGAACTCATCGGTAATGCATTCATTGCACGTTGCTTCAAATTCTATTGCACTAGCTACCGGTAGATTATCACTCACCGAACGGAACGCACTAGGAAACGAAAGCGAATCTTGCACACTGCACGAGCGAAAAAATTAAACATCAAGCGATCGGAAAATCGATTCGAAAGTTTTATTCTGTCCACAGCGGGCACTTCACCACGTACTGCACAGTCTAGACTGGGGATCGATCAACAACCGTTGGCTAACTTGCAACGAGTGATAAATTGCATTTTTCATTTTGAACTTAAATTAACATTACTACCATCACCATCATTTTGAAGCTAATGGACTACATATAACCTCCAGCAGAAACATTGAAAGGCTCCGTGGGATAATTTTTAAGTGTTAATCTTCCAAAAGACATGCAATCTTTAAAAGAATTAAACAAAGATTTGGGTTTCTACACGACCACTTATGTTGCAGTTATTAAGGGTACATGCAATAAACCATAAGCCCGAACCATAAAATTAAGCCACCCAATGTTTCAATTTCTAAACTATGCATTTGTTTTCATTTAACAGTTTCCCGAATAAAAATACGCGTGTGTACGAGCACAACTTTAACACTTGCATAATCATTTCTCTACCGAACCCCGCAGATGACGCTCTTCCCAATGTTTCAATTTCTAAACTATGCATTTGTTTTCATTTAACAGTTTCCCGAATAAAAATACGCGTGTGTACGAGCACAACTTTAACACTTGCATAATCATTTCTCTACCGAACCCCGCAGATGACGCTCATCGGTGCTCTCGGTGGGTGAGGTAATTGTATCATCATTTCGATTCATAATTGCTCACAGCCATGCATCATATCATGTGCTACTGGCGACGACAACATCCAGCACAATTACGAGAACGCAACACTTCACAATTGGCACGATGGCGCGCGAATGGGAAAGAAATGAAAAATATGGTCCATGCACGTCGCGCGACGATGCGAACCCGTGTTGCTGTGCCAGGGCGCGAACGACAATGGGCTGGAAATATGTTGTAAAATTTGTACCCAGTCAGAGTCCGCCCAGCGATCGTCGCTTCATCTTGCAGTCTCACGTCCTATCCCACCGTGGGCTCAACAACGGTAGCTGAATTGCTGGATACTTACTATACTCATAAATTTAATGAGGCATAAATCTTCTTACAGTAGCCCCAAATACTGCCGCCACCATGTTTTGGCTACTGCACACGCTCGCGTACCAAACACCCTGTCGAAAGAACGGTGGAATAGTACGGTTCCCGGTGCCGTGCGGTACGGGTGCGGCGAAGCAAGGCGATTGTCCATTTAATCGAAACGTATATTCATCATTCGCACGTAATGAAGAATACCATTGAAACATGAACGCATTTTTCTTCCGCCAAACGATCACTAAATAATATTGGGCATGGTGTGTAATTTTGATAAATTGTTTCCTTCGTTTGCGTGTTTAGGTTCCTAGTATCGAGAGATCACCGTGGAGGTTTCATAAAAATCAACCGTATTTAGGCCGATCTTAATTCAAACCTGGTTTGTATACTCATTCAAACTCTTTTACCAGCGAAATCAAGCTGGATAATAAAAGCCGAAAAACAACCCCCTACTTAAACTAAACTTTCCTTTACAAAAGGAACTCAGTTCAGCACAATGTTTCTTATGTTTGTCAACCGTCTGTAGCGATCCGGGTGCCGAAAAAAAACACACACACACAAAAAAAGATCATTCCAGCACAGCCCACGGTTAAAGCGATCCGGTTGCGAAGGGAGTTATGAAATTTCCAGTTTACCTCCTGGCAACAACACGTTCGGTGACGACGCTGACGACGAGGTTCACGGTGCGCTTTCCCTTTCAAATTATTTCCAAATCAATTCCAGCCAATTCGATTGGGAGCCCTTGCGGGCGAAGGTCTCCGGCAGACTCCGGAGTTCAACAGCGTTGACGTGGGACACATTCGAAACCGGTAAGCAGCATTTCGGTTTCGATTTTTCGGATTCCCTCGCTGCGTTTCTAATACCCTTTTTTATAGCTCCCTTTATCCGATTCCCTTCATGCCAGGCATCATCATTAACGGCAGCATCCGAGAGTTGCGCTTTTTACCTTCGTCGTGCCGTTTCCATTCTCTATGCTTTCGCGGGGTGACCGTAGCGATGTTTGCTTTATGCGCTTCGGCTAGACCAGCTGATTGGCTTTTTTATGTGTTGTTACCATTTTTTTCTTTCTTCCTACATCGCTACATGCTCCGTTTTCAGTGGGCCACCGTTATGTGTATAAAGGGATCTTGGGGTGTATTGCACCCATCGCCGCTGGTATATTGGTAGGGGGCTTTGAACGCTTTCGCTTTCGATCGCGGCTGCAATCGCCGCCGCTGGGAATTGATGTTCTCTTTCGCCCGTTCGGTGAGGCTACTTTGCTTATAAATTAAACCACGAAACCCACCAGCGCGGAACGTTATGCCAATGTGCAAGAAGATACGCTACGGTGCAGAATGTTCCCTATATTATAACGATATCTTCTTCGCAAGATGTGCATAGGCCACAGAGCGCGATGTGAGTTTTCACCGCGTAACCAACAAAACCTTTGGTAATGAAATCAACCGCTGGAAGAAATGGTTACCGACCTCATGAGAACTCAACTCCATGCAACGTCTTCGACATGACATCACACATATTGCCCAAACAGCAACACGCGCACGGTATATTTGTTGATGTCGCTTTTTAAACCTCGCCGGTACAGATTTCAATAAAACAAAACAACAACAAACATCAAGATGTCTAAGTTGCTATTATACAACGTGACTAAAACTATTGATTTGACATGTACCAACACGCTATGAGCCACCAAGAAAACACAAACTTACCTCTCGGATATAATAGTGCCTTCCCGCACACACACACACAAACCAATCTCATCCCGACTCTCGCGTACTTCCTCCATCTGTCAAAATCTGACCAGCGGGAGGTCAGCACGCTACAGGTTGCATGACATCATCATAAAAAGTCATCAATTTTTGCAGTCATTAGTCCGCGGGCTTGACTGCCCGCGCTTATGCTAGACTTCTTGCGGCTTGGCTTGTTAGGCTAGTGTGTTGGAGCTTCGCACGACTCCTTAACGTATTTTGCGGCTATGCAAGGCGCTAACATCATCGATCCACTCTCAACGCGCACACGATGATCGAATCACTTCGGGATGAAAAAGAAAAACATCTTCCTGCCCCATTACTCATCGCCTTTTGCGGTGATAGCTGAGGACGGTGTGATGTTGACGCCAAAAATATCATTAGCCGAACCAATCGGTTTTTACCGAACGCAGACGCCTAAAGGGTCAAACAAGCATTAAAGCTTCTTCTTGGGATTACATTCCACCTGGTAAGCTTCTTTGGTAAGCATTCTCGCATACATTCGATACGATCATTAATATCTTTTAGGACGGGTCTCAACGCATTAACTTCGGGATGGAGCGTTAAGATTACGAAATAAATGGCGTATGATGTACGGATAACACAAACTAGAAGATGTATAGAAAATCGATAATTGGAAACCAAACACCAAACGTTGCCAGCATGCATCGGAACATCAGCAAAAAAAAATCTATCAAGACATATGTAGAGCATGTAAGGAGTTTGGTGCAGTGCAGTGACTGAAATGCACATAGCCATCCTTTCTGGTCAACAGTTAACTACACACTGTTTACAATGCTACAATGCCCTTAATATGGATAAATTGCTGTGTAAAGGGCTTTTTGCACAACACCATCCATCAGCGTGCAAGCAAATCTTTCAAATGCCATTGCCTTCCACCATCTTGCGCTATTGATCCCTTGCCTTACGCGTTACGGCACATTATTGCAACTCACACTGAACGGCTACGTATTACGGTGATCGCTTTACCACTTTTTTTTTTGAGGTTCCGTCTAACACTCTTCACAAAGATCGGTTGATCGGAAAACAAATGCTACCTCCGTGAGGCGTGAGTGAATGCGTTCCTTGCGTAATAAACTTAGAGTCTTAGTGTGAATTAAGTCGACGGTAGTAAAATCGTGCATAAAAAGGAAACATTTGAATGAGAAAACGAGGTACAAACGTAGCTAGCAGAAAATATCGAAAATAGTAAATTCAAAAAGTAAAAGGTCTGATTATAGCATTAAAGACGAACAACCGTCTGCACTACAACAAAAATGTGAACAATATCAATCAAGCTTTTTTTTTTGGCGAGTCAAACCAAAAACACCGCCTAAAGGTACAAAGCAAAGAGAGCCACATAAACCTGTGCCCGGGTTGTGGCCGTGCTGTTTGTTCAAATGTTTAACACTAATTCTTCGCACTGCAGACACATCTAAACGGACATTCTCCCCTACCGTCAACCCAAATTGCCGTATAAACACACACACGAAAAAAAAGCCTACACATCAAACCATTCACGCGCAATGTCTAACGAGAGGATTTCTCCAATCGAAAGCAAACACACACGAAAAAAAAAACGCGTACAACTGCTACTTGGCGGTTTGTTCACTGTTGTGTGCGGCGGCAGTCCTGTCATGTGTAGCCGTGTTGATGGTGTTCACCCAGATCGAAAATGCTGAGAGACTAATGCACT
This sequence comes from Anopheles maculatus, assembly GCA_002091835.1. NCBI lineage: Eukaryota > Metazoa > Arthropoda > Insecta > Diptera > Culicidae > Anopheles > Anopheles maculatus. Next base: position 252,062 of record KZ061904.1, read on the forward strand.
ACCGACTACAACTACCGCACACATGGTGCAAAAAACCCACCGATCGAAATACCATTCGAATGTGCATTCGAATCGCCTCCATCATCATCCCTTCCCAACACGAAGATAAAAGGGGCAGGTTAAAGGAGATGAAGTATGAGGGTAATATGTACACTTTGCCGGCCTACCAGTGTCCAGCCGTGTGGGGCGTGGGTGTACTCGTTGTTTGCAAACCATATTCCGTAAACCGTTCCTCTCCGTGGGCCTTTGTAAGTATAGTGCACTTAGCGCAGCGTCTAAACTTTCGAGAGTTTGCGTTTGCTCGCCCGATAGGCTAATCGACACCTCTCCCAAGCTTGTCTCGTTACGCTTTGTTACCATCGGGTAGATGGTGAGCTTTTGCGGCAAACAGTGTGCGAAAGATGTGCCCGTTCGCATCATCTCCGTTCATCGTCCATTGATCAAACATCAACACTAGAAAACTTTCGCTAATTGCACGCGGTTTTTAGAGGAGGGGGGTTAGTTCGGGTTTTGGTAATTTATTTCCCTTCGTGTGCGCGCGCTATACACCGTTACCGGGCAGATTGATTACCTATACGCCACAACCATCATCACACCTACTTCGTTTGAATTTTTACGTTACTTTATTAGGCAGCAGTTGGGCAATCGTTCGTGCGGCGAACCGATATACGTGTTCAAACTGAAGCACAATTAATGACGTTGATAAGAATAATTACTGACGACTAGTTTTGCATAATGCGTTAATGCCCAATGGCTGCACTGCTTATCGGAAACGAAAAGAATATTAAAACATTGCATCTATGCGATGTAACTTTTGAGTAATTGTGTAACTTATAAAGGATTTAATTAGTTGACCATTTTCAAACTTCCAGCAACTTGTGGCTTAAAAAACTAGACTGATTTTCTTTTGTGACTTATTCCGTTCCATCCCAAACTTATTTCGTAACATTTATTTTATTTACAGACAAAATATAAGAGCTTTGTCTATTGATTTGAGGCAGCTATGGCCAATGCGGCTTATTTGAAGATTTGTTCGGAGGATTAATTTTGTCCCTGAGAGAGGCAGTTAATAATAGCCATGGCTATTATTAATTATACGTTAATAATAGCCATGGCTTATATCCCAGCAAACTGCCGAGCTACTTTTGAAGAGTTACGTGAAGAGGACGTTGTATTTAACCAAAATTCTATCCATTAAAGCATTTTTAAACATTTTTCACACAAAAGATATCTTAATCGATTCATGTTATGAAAAATTTCATCAAAAACGCACAAAACTAACTTCATTTGACAACAAAACGTTAGCATTAGTCATTTCAGGATAAACTCAACATTAACTCTCAGCTGTAATATGTTTACAGCCGGCAACAAGATCAAACAAATGCTCACGACCACAGCTCGCGGGGATGATTACATTACTGCAGCAAGAAATATGTAATCTCCCGAAAGCTAAAAATCCAGCCAAAGTGAAAATCTTACACCTGTCCCTGTAACCATTACCGCAGGACCGTAAGTAGTACACGTAGATTTAAAGCACATTCAAGGCCGTTCCAAACAACACCAACCAGAATTTCCCAATCTGCGTGAATTCCACACCAGAGCTACAGAGCTAAAGCGTTCTTTAATTTCTTCTCTGCACCATGTACCCGCCCGGTTAAGCATCATTCAAGCACTAAATACATTCTGGCAGTATCGCGTCAGCCAGTGGTCGTACGACCGCCAGCCGGGCGTCAATTTAATTCCGGCACGTTGTACCATTACCATCAACACACACACACACACACACACCCGATAGGAAAGCCAACACACGATTACGCAAAGTGCCTGATAAGCCGTTGGCAAAAGGTATTTTCCTCAATCCTGGTTCTTTACCACCGTTTTTTTTTATTTCACGCGGCCACACTGAACGGGGTTTATTTTCCCCTTGATGTAGCTTCCCTTTTTTCCATGGCTTCCCCCGGTTTTATGTTTAAGTAGTACACGTAGATTTAAAGCACATTCAAGGCCGTTCCAAACAACACCAACCAGAATTTCCCAATCTGCGTGAATTCCACACCAGAGCTACAGAGCTAAAGCGTTCTTTAATTTCTTCTCTGCACCATGTACCCGCCCGGTTAAGCATCATTCAAGCACTAAATACATTCTGGCAGTATCGCGTCAGCCAGTGGTCGTACGACCGCCAGCCGGGCGTCAATTTAATTCCGGCACGTTGTACCATTACCATCAACACACACATACACCCGATAGGAAAGCCAACACACGATTACGCAAAGTGCCTGATAAGCCGTTGGCAAAAGGTATTTTCCTCAATCCTGGTTCTTTCTCACTTTTTTTTTTATTTCACGCCGCCACACTGAACGGGGTTTATTTTCCCCTTGATGTAGCTTCCCTTTTTTCCATGGCTTCCCCCGGTTTTATGTTCCCTACGGAGAGTTCTTCCGATTTAGTGGCGGCACGCCTTCCCGTAAGGAACAAGGGAAAACCCGTACCATTTCCTTCAACGTTCCCGCGACGGTGGTGCACGCGATCTATTATATAATTTTTCCGCTTTCGATGCTTTTTTGCTGTTGTTGTTTTGCTCGCTTTTCACTGATCGCTTCCATAGCACCTTCACGGTTAAGAGTTTCGGGCAGAAGGTGTTCTTTTCAATTTTCTGCTCCCGCCGTTCAGTGGACAATAACATCTTTGCCACCACACAGACACACAACACCTTATGTTTCGGTTCAATCATTCAAACGAAAGGGAAAACTCCTTTGCGATCTGTGAAGAACGGGGCTTAGGTGTTGGCGGAGAAAATCTGTTACCTGAATATCACCCGGTATGTGCTCAACCCACTGCTCACGCCTCACCCCCAGGCAGTGCGGCGCATATTGGTGGAAAACGTATTCTTTACTCTTCCACCAGTCAACACATAGAACCGACACTAGCTACGTCACTTTTCACCAGCATCACGCGATCAGCTGAGGCGAAACGCGCGAACGACGGCGAGACAGAAAATTTCTCCACCAGTTAAATGTCAATCCAACCGACTTCCACTGCCGGGCGGGTTGAATTTCCATTGCCCACACAGCACTCACCCAGCACCACAGTTTCTTCCCGCTTTATGCTTTTTCCAAACAGCATCACTGCAGAACCGTTCTCTATTTCGTTGGCAAAGATTGAAATCGAACATTTTTCTCTGCCACTGCTAGACACCAACGGATTGACGAATTAGGTGCCCCACCAGGGAGAATTTAGCGAGATGAATGAAAAAATAAAAACTCACAAACACAGCGAGCCGCGTGAAACCGATTGGCATAGCGTAAAGCAACACACAAGCAAACGCACGCCGGGAAAACACTCAAATGGCAAATCTCGAGGGCGTTTGAGCGAAGAAAATGCTTGTGACTTTACATAAACACCTCACGGCACTGCACCATTCGAGCGGCAGCCACCAATCACACCATCTCCAACGACCGACGAGCGGAAAAACGATGGAAATCGGCCAAAACTACCGCTTGAAGCGCACCGCAGCGGCCCTGTGTCCCATTCATCAACCCGGAAAAACGCACGTGGTGCGTTTGCTTCTGTGTACGGGTTTTGTTGGTATTTACGGGGTAGGTAGCTTGCTTTGCACGTATTTGTTGTTTTTGCCTAACGAAATGTTTCATTCTCCATTCTACTGCTATGTTTTCCTGTTGCTTGCTTTTCTTTCTACATGGTTGTCAATGTAAAATAAAACAAAATACTACAAGAACACAAAACCGTCGCCGAATAGTTTGTGCTGTGTGCTCAAAAATAGAACTATGAACGTCGGAACAACGGACGAACGTTGATTTATCCGGGAAATGATCCGAACGCTAACAACAAACACAGCAAAATCCCCAAAAAACGTACCCGCAATAGGAAACGTAACAGTTGTTAATCGAACGCCAACGGATACCGATGTTGTATAACTTCCGCACGAGCAGACGAACAATATGATCGAGTGAAAAAATAAACAACCAGAGCAAATTTAGACATGAACGAACGGTTCGGTTTCGTATAATTTCGAATGCACGAAATAATTGAACGTAGCTACCGCACAAGAAACGCCGGTAAAGAAAATAGCTAGCCTTCCGAAGAAACGAAGATTTTTCCATCCATTTAGTAGCGCCATATAATGCACCTCACCGTAAACACAACATTTAATGTAATAACAATAAATCATATAATTACTTTTCTTTTCCACGGAAGTGATGAAGGTGTTGCGCGTTTGTCAACAACCGTTGGCCCAACAATTTACATACTGCAATTGATCGTACAAGTGGGTCAATATTGTTAACCGTTTGGTGAACTGGGAAAATCTGCATTCGCTTTCCACTGTTGCTGCACTATTGCAGTCGTCGTAACATTTTACACAACATACATAGAAGAACTTGCCGTTATCAGTACACTTGCTCTAACCACACTGTGCTTTGATTTGTGATATTTCACTTCTTGTTATTTCCAAACGCAAACCACGATCACCACGTGTATTACAACTGTAAAACAATGATATAAATTAATGTAAAACATTAAAAAACAAACCACACTCTCTAAACAAATCGGTACAATTTAAGATTTTTGTTGCATATTTCGTATCTTCTCTGTCATTCTTCACACTGTTCCATCTTTACACTTTCACTGTTCAAACGCTATAAAGAACAGTACACCGTGGCGAAGTAGACAAACAAAAATGCACAGCAAACCATTTTTTTACGTGTTTCTTCCTTTCTTCTATTGCACTTTTAATTTCGCAATCTCGTTTTTTACAACTACGGACCAAAAAAAAAAAGAACCAATTTAAGCGCCCGCCGTCTTTTTCAGTTAACTTTTCAAGCTCGGTCAAATGATGTGATTTTTTTGGGGAGTTTTTCGGTTTTTAGATTTTCTTTCCCACTTTTCCTATTGCGTAAACAAAACTCAGACACATACACACGCGTACATAGACCATCACAAAACACCATACATCCACCATATAGTTGTGTAACTTTATTTGGTTCGTTATTACTTTACTTTAGCATGATTCGAGGAGTGCTTACACCTTAAAGATTGTACACACGTTACGGGGACACTCGGTGCGAAATGTTGTTTGGAATGATCATGTTACAACCATTTATCATTTGCAGTGGCTTTACTGCTCAAATTATAATTTAACAGCACTTTTGACAGTATTTTATCACACTGTAATCAACATACAACAAATAAAACGCGTCACCATCAAGAAGCTACAGTATTGCAAAAATTAAACATAATGCCATGGTTCAAACCGTTAGATATTCGTAATTAAAGGAATATTTGGCGTATTAAGGATACGTTTTGTTTAAAATCACTCTACTTAAACAACACACAATATTTTGCGCAAAATGAACATACACCGTTAAACAAATGACAAAAGCGGCTGGCGCCTCTTTAACGTCAACGTGTCTAACAACCACAACGACAACACCGATGATGGTGGTGATGATGCTGATGACGATGGCGAGGACGACAAAGACGACGGGACGATAAATACAAAACGACGACGGATAGCAACCATTACCAACCAACGTACCGCGTATAACTGACTGATTTTCCCGATCGGCGCCAGAGTAATATAACCTAAACAAAACTCGAGCCCGACGCACAGCGAGAAACGATAAATGTACGCGCGCCACCGGTACGTTTTCGGGTTTTTGGCGCTCGCCACGAACGGTGGCCTTCGGGAACGCTTGGAGCATGGTTCGCGGACCACTGAGACCACTCACGGAGAGCATCGTCGGTGAGCGAAGCAGTGATGCTGAGCCCGATCACGATCAGACACCCATGCTCATGAGAGTAAGCAACGTGGAGCTTTTTGGAGTGTTGAGAATACTATGCCACTGTTGTGAGGCAGACACAGCATACAATTCTTGCTCGACAACATTCTTGCTAGCTTAATGGACAGAGCACACATACCATATGCGTGAATTTGTTCATGGAAGTTTGGTTGCGTTACGAACGCCTTCATTCAGCCAAGAATTCATTTCTCGAAACTTAGCGAAGGCTCGTTCATTTTGTCTAGCACCGAGAACACCTCCACACAACAGGTAAAAACCATCAAAACAAAAGCCAACTACGGATGTGAAGCTTTTGTTTTCATCGGTGACGGCAGAAATCATCGACAAAAGCGGTAATTTACGCCGTTATAATTGACACAGCCATCGTCGTAGAGATCCATTCATCGCACCACCTACAAGGTTACTGCAACGCTGCATTCATGTCGATCGCCCACTTAAGGAACTTAAATGATGGAAATGTGTTTCGGTGTGTAGGTTTTTTGTTGTTGTTGCTTTGGCATGTTTCAAATCAAACCGTGTACTTCAATGAAACAGCAATAATTTACGAAAATGTTTTTCGATCGACTCTATGCACGGTCAGCATGCGTAATAAGCTTCGCGGTTAATTGAGATGTAATTTTAAAACCCGCTCAGCATTATTTACATTAGTTCTGATTGATAGTTTGAACAGTTTTGAAAGCAGATAATTGAGGGCATTAAAACGATTGTGAAGCTACGAGGAATCAAAAAAATTAAACAATGTATATCCAAGTTTAGAAATTGGGCTCTATTTACTCTATTTCTTATAAAGAAAGTAACAACAAGTATTCCAAAAAATAAATTGTCTAAACGAACATGTTTTCCGGCAATCGAAGTCTGTCAGAGATCCAATAACAACAAATATAATCAAATAAAGGAACACATAAATGTTAAGCCAAGATTTTTGTAGGCTGTTCATGAAAGATTAATTATGATTGAGGTACAACAAGCCAGGCGGCCCGGTGGTGATGCGACAGCGGCGCCGGTCTTCACACGGCAGGACCGGGGTTCAAGTCTCATCTGGGCCGTTCCCCCATAGTGAGGATTGACTAACCAACTATGCGGTATTAATTAGTCTAGTAAGCCAGAAATGGCAGGCATGACCTCAAGAGGTCGTTAGGCCAAGAAAGTAGAAGTACAACAAGCCTCATATATGAAGCTTAATATTATAAAATGTATGCCACGATGTGCTAAAAGTAGGGTAATTTTATTTTGCAATCTTACATTTACGTACCTAGAGCATCAATCTAAAGAAAAATCTAAAGACACAATAAACTCCGATAATAGGGTTTAATCAGTCAACTGGTACTAGCTTAACACACCATTTCCCGGCACCATTATCTCTCTATTAGCACAACAAATACGATCTAGTTCGGTTGTGCCGTCGTACGCTGCGAACTGATCGGATCGTTTATTTACCTTCCCAAACACCAATGATGCAATCAGATAGTCAATTCCAGCCCGGTAAACAAACACTATAAATCGACTACTAGCAATGAACCAAAAATATTAAACGATCGTTTGGCTAACTGTGAGATTTACCACATGTAAAATAACACCTTTTCGCTCATGCACACAACCACACCAACCCCTTTATTCCGGTCGTCCGATAGCGTACATCTGCGATCTGCTCACGGTGACGGAAGCCAAAACACCGGCCGAGGCCCTAAACCATGCTCCAGCGAGATCAGACTATCGGTTCCCCACCATTGTAAACGGAACGCACGAAAAGCCATTTCGCTGAGAATGAGTGTCCAATGCACTCATGCTCCCCTATTGTCGCTCATTCTCTTAAACACATCGTGCTCAACAAAACGTTTGGGGGCGCACGCGATTGTGTTGCCAGGAGAACGGAGCGAGAGATCTATTTTTATCAACCATTATGATTTTTCCACTTTTCATCCCGCTGCACAGAGCTATCGTCAATTCCGCAAACCACATGTGCGTACCGTACCAGTTTGTTGTCCTGGTAGTAAATCTGCTGCCACCAATCTCGTCCACATCAAATGTGCAATCTCTTTTTCTCCCACGTTTTATCTATCCGAGCGTCGTCGTTGTCGTCGTTCTCCCGTTTTACGTATGCTTGGCTCACTCTCTCTCGTTCTCGCTTCATGTTGTAGTGCATGTTTTCAATGCTTCCACCGCTCTTATCTGTCGCCATTTTCCGACCCCTTTGCTGGCTCCCTTCCACCCGCAGTGCCTGGACCGTATCAAGTGTGTTTGGGTGTCGGCACGGTTGCCAACCGTAACCAACGACTCACGGCGTCACCTAACCACATGACTCACCTTGCAGTGTCCTTCGGTACGGTGCGAACCAACAAGGATACGGTCGGCTCTTCGGTCGCAAAAAAAAGCGGCAGGTCTAATGTTGCTGATAGTTTTTCATCGCCTTCTTCCGTAGTGCCTGCGCTGCCCGCAACCATCATTCGCTATTTTCAACCGCATGGCACACCCTAGTCTCCTCCCGTTCGCAAGGATGTATTGTAAATCCAGACAATTCAGACAATTGTGAGCGTGGCGAAGAGGGAGGATATGGTAATTCCAGCAGCATATGCTGTTTGGCTAGTCCATTGTCCGCGCAACCCACCGATTTGGGTACCTCCAGGGCCAGTGACACCGGAAGGAATGGTTTACCGTGCCTCTCTCGAACGAAAGCACGAAACCCCGGCTGCGCTGCTGCAGTCTAAGGAGCAGCGCGCATTCAAAACCATTAGAACGCTTGGCCAAGGCAATAGAAAGAAGCGACGAAGGAACAGCAACAACAAAAAATCCCTCAAGAAAAAGGAACACATTTCCGCACACAGAAACGTGCGATCGATTCCATGGTGTTCACTCGGAGGCTAACCGAGCTTGCTGTTCGTTGCTCGGTTTTGAGGCTAAGGGTAGGTGGTAACACCGTCAGAGCCTGCCCTAACGGAGTTTTACGGAAGTGCGGCACAGAACTGTCGTGTTAAAGGATTTCGGAAGGACACGGAAGGACTCCAAACTGCGGCAATAAATGAGCATGCAATCGCACGAACATCAAATAGTAGTAAGCGTTTGCATGCCTGGCTGTACAAAGGTAATCATACTGTTTTTCTCATTTCCATCGTTTTATTTTCCAAAAAAAATGTAATAAGTTGGTTGAAATTTTAACCAAATTAAAAATAAAATTAAGTATAAAAGATTTTTATCAAACATATGATTACACATATAACACCATAGCAAAACACATCCTTTACCGATACACCATTTTTACAGATATACTTATATAACCGCTTGTAACCTTAATGCAATGTTTGACCACAAGAATTATGCAAGAAAATGGAGCACATTCATGCCCTAGGGCTCAATCAGAAAAGTTTCAATCTTAAAACCACCACACTGATGTTCGGTCACACAAAACGCTTACACAGATAAGGCAAAATACCCTTTTGCAAGATATCGTCTCCTCAACACATGGTTTCGGCCTATCATCATAATCTTCCGAAAGTGAACAAAGTAAAAGTAAAAGGATGTCAACCGATGTGGAAAAGGTAACCAGTAAACAAACGCAAGAACACACTTCATCCCATGCTCAGCTGCGGACCTAAACAAGCATGACTAAACCGTGCCGAAATAACCTTTAATCCTGTTTAACCTGTTTGTAAGATTTGTTGCGAACTACGTTGTGTAAAACAGCGCGCTGGAGAGATTATTAAACGTTTGAGGTTACTAAAACTAAGTTTATATAAAACAATTTCAACAAATTTTCTAAATTACAAGCAGAAGGAAAAAAACCCTAGTTTATTACAGGCAAAACTAATAGCAACTAAAACAACTCAACGTAAATCTTTAAAGATGTCTACGATGGGTATCATCTGTCCATGAAATGTCTGCATTCAATTAAATGACCCATTGTAATAAAACATCAACACCACAACCACAATCACATAAATGCTTTGAACACTTCAACAACCGTTCGGCAAAGTTATTGACCGAAGCATACTGTTAACAGCTTGTTTCAATCCCGATAAATAAACGTCATTTTAATGTCGATGGAGGCGCATGGTTATTGTCGCATCTATAAAAAAAACCCAGTCGCCGACAACTCGGGACCGCTATTTTTAGCAATCGTCTTAAATTTTACAGACAACAACTCAATCCATCCCTTCGATTTATTGCACATTGCAAAACCTCTTGCAAACCACGGTTCTACTACCTATCGTAAAATGGTAATGTAAGCCTTTAACTACCCGTAAAGAAAACTATTCTCTTCAACGAATGATGTTCCAATTCTATTGCATTTTTTATCTTAAACTATTTTAAGCTGAAACCGAAATGAAGTTGACATTGATAAATGTTTGTATCGTTTAGTTTATCAAATGAACTTAACTATAGACAAAAAGCAGTGGAATAATAATGATTAATCTGAAAACCGGGGCGGCCCGGTGGTAGATGCGACAGCGGCGCCGGTCTTCACACGGCAGGACCGGGGTTCAAGTCTCATCTGGACCGTTCCCCCATAGTGAGGACTGACTATCCAACTATGCGGTAACAATAAGTCTAGTAAGCCAGAAATGGCAGGCATGACCTAAGAGGTCGTTAGGCCAACAAAGAAGAAGAAGAATCTGAAAACTATACGATTTTCCGTAACATATTTTACTGACAAATTCCATTCATCATTCTCTCCTCTTCGTTATTAAATTCTGTATCAAACGACTCGAAACCATTAACAGCGTATTCTTCGGTCACCTTATAAAGTGCCTAATTGATGTAATTTAAACCGTCAAAAGCTAAAAAATCAAAGTGTATAAACTATCAATCAACTATTTACAAACGAGTCGCTCAACGATAGCACGTTTCTCTGCTTACAATTTATCGCTGTACCAAGAAACATGCCACCAACAGCTGGCTGATACATGCATGTGTTGATGTCCGATGATCAGTAAACTCAACACACAATTTATGTCGCCTGTTACCAGACCAAAGTGACGTACAGAAGCGTCCTAAGTACCAAGCACCTTTATCTGGCCTAACAGAGACATTCGATACTGGCAAGTATTTTTCCTTCCGGGTTCAAAAGTCAATCAGCCCATTTTCCGTACCACGATAAGCTGAGCACAGGAAGTGGGAAGGCAATGTGCTTCTTGCCGTCCGCAAAAAGAAGCGTTCTGCACACATTCTGAACCCCGCGTTAGCATCGTCTGCATGAGCAGGCGGCAGCTAAACAATTTTTACGATACCGCACCGAACTCGGCTCGATGTGAGCGTGTTGGTAATGTGTAGGAAGGAAGTAATACTAACCCTTCGCCGCTATCCAAAACCATACCTCGCTTCCGGAGGTCGACGTCACTTTCCAGCCTCCGCCATATTGACCGTTCGACTGTTAGTAAGTGCATGGGGGGGGGGGGGGGGGGGGCGAACCGCTCCTTGTATCTGATGCCTTTTCTCGGGTTCTTTGCGTCTGCTGCATTTGCTTGACCTTTTAACGAGCTACGGTAGTATCCCTGTTGCTGCATAGTTCGTGCTGACATGTACGACGACCGTTTATTATGCGACAAATCAGGGCAAACATTACGTAACGAGATTAGTATGGATCAAATGATTTCATTACCGTGATGCAGCTATCTTAACCCTGAGGGCCCTAGATCACTCCTCTTCCCAGTCGGAAGGATTGGCTGTTATATGGATGATACAAACGAAATGGTGTTTGTAATTTTATTTATTCATTCTGTTTTGCTGTCAAGTGCGGGTTATCCTTATTGGCTAATTGTGCGCTTAATTTACTAATTTCGTTTGCTCTGATACTTTGTCTTTTATTGCTGTGATTGGACATCAGTTTTACAGGGTTTCTTATTTCTGACATTATACGAGCTTCAATTGACAGCGGAAACAATTATCTTTTATAGCAAAGTTATTACATTATATTGTAATATCACCCGTTGATATTGTAACACTGCCTAGTGAAACTGAAAGAAAAGCAAAACAAGAGAATGATTAAAAACAATCGTGAAAGAAAGAGTATAGAGTGTAATCTTAGGTAATTATAACACATTTGGACAAGAATTATACAAGAAGAATTAAACAAAACTAAAAAAAAAACACAACAAATCAAACAAAACTCCGATAAATTAAAAACAAAACTATTTTAACTGTCTATGCATAATAAAATGATCTCATTTTTGTCTTCCGTATCATGTCTCGTGTGCGCGCGCGCGATCAACCATTTAAGATTAAGCGCGATTTAACAGTGTAACCGCGATAAAACTGCTAACGCCTTGAATGCCCCATTGCTCGGCAAAGCTGCCGAGCATCGCAAACAGAAAGCTTACGCTTCAAGTCATGCGCTGCTGCATTGGCGGGGTCTAAGCTAACTCCTCTTAACTCTTAACCCCTCATTAATCTGCCTCTTGAACGGTTCCACACCACGACCGGAGGAGAATGCGAAACGCTCAGCCAAACGAGGCCCGAAAAAAAAGGGCCAATGGTGGTTCTCACCGGCAAGAATTTCCCTTCTTTCCCGTTTCTTTTGCTGCCCGAAAAAAATATGCACACACACACGGCAGTTGTTAACAAGCGTCAAAGCTAAGGGCTAAGGAGTGTGCGCACGCGGGCTCTCGAAATCGAAATCAGATAAAGCGAGGAACACGAACAAACAGAAGCATGAAGCGTTTATGTGTGGTGAGAAATCTACGGGAATGAATAAGCTTAAAATGCTATAACTCAGCTCCATGTGGCAGCTGTATCAAAACGATGCTCTGCAGTGTTTCGTACAGCGTACTTCTCGAAGCAGCTCTAATTGAAGATTCTAATAGCATTAGCCAACATGTGGAATGATGGTTCATGGGAAAGGTAGTAGAGAAGATGAACTACATTTATGACGTGTGTCTGTCTGTTTTGGGAACAGCAATTCGCAGCAATCCTGTCGGATTAACACCAGCTTCTTTTGAGCTCTGTCTAATGCATGAGCTCACCACCGTTCAGCTCAGCAACTGGTTAGTACGATGTGCAAGTATACGTCATTTTGTTTTACAAACGATTGTAAAGAATTATTACATTAACTAAGCTACTGCTGCCTTGTAAAGAAGTGATAACATTTTTCTGTCTCCTACAAACTAGATTTGAGTAAAGGAAGTTCCAGCGTTGGGTCCTTGGACAACTGTATTTAGATCTGTTAAACATATAAAACTACAAAAAAAGGCAACAACTAAAACCTTTAGTTCTTGTGTTCAAAACCCACGTAAACCTAAGTACCCATAACCACAACTGCAGCCAATTTCGTACTTCTGCATTTACAACCTGTACGTACAAACTACCCCACAATGCCAAAACTTCACTTCACTCGTAAACCATTGACCACTGCAGTTATGAGTTTATTAAATGTAGTCTTGCCATTGCCACATGCCAAACCGCCTACCACCAAAACCCCGTTTACAAAAAGGCGCCATATCATTGCACACGATACCCCGGGGTTTGCTTGCCTGCATGTATGCAGGTACGATTTGAGGATAAAAAAAGGAAAAACGGTTTCATTTACGGTTTTGCGGTTGGTTGCCTTTGAGCAAATCTTTCTTTCATCAGTTGATTTTTTCAACTTTACATCAGTGCACAACCAAACAACGAGCACTGCCCAGCTCTTAACATGCTCCAGTTTTGCTACCGTGAAGCTGCAAATAGTGCATGGGAATCGTTTCCGTCCGAACGGAAAATGGTTTCATTTTTTGGGAGACAACAAAAAAATTGTACCCTTTTTACAACCGAGCAACGGAGGTAATGTGAGAACCTACCGTTGTCGTATGACACTATAACATAAGCTTTACAAGCAACCAAATATTGGTGAGCAGCAGCAACAACAAAAAAATGTGTATCTCTAGTAATATATCTCTCCCCAAATTGCTGGATGTGTTTGTGTGGATGCGGTGTTGTTGCCCCCTTGTGTTCTTCGTTTTTGGAGGCAAGACAGAACAAACTTGTGGTAAACCTTTGGTGTTTAGTTCCTATCTGTGTGGGACTTTTTTTTGCTAGCCAATAACAACACACATCCCTATGAAGCATGGGCAAACCTCAAAAGCAGCATAGAACGATGCGAAAAAATACAAACAACATTCTAGAGCAGCGTACTATGAAATTTAAATTTTTAATGAATTTTTATGAAGGCATTTTATCATCGTTGCCACATCCTTTGCTAACCTTAGAAAGCCACACGTAGCATTGCTTGATAATTTTTTTTGGGCATAGCAAAAAACAAGGCATCAATCGTTTTCATTTCAATCTTTACAGTATGAAGCTTTCACAACATGAAAGCAGATAATGGGCAATGTTGTATCGTATATAGAACGTTTATTAGAAATGGAAACAATTGTAAATACACAAATAACATCAAAAATTAGAGATGACATAATTTAGCTTACAATCATCACTTCATTTTAAAAGAAAGCAAGCTGTAAAGCAACGCTATTTTACTAACCGAAAGCTAGTTTCAAAAATTTATAGAAACGTTTTAAAGAATACCTTCCCAAAACGTTCTTGATCTAAGTCTAACCTTGAGAGTTCGCAAAGAAGAAAAAAAGCAACTACTTTTATGCACGGCACAGGCAAAGTACAAACGGTTTTTCGGTACTTATTCACATGAGCAGTTTTAATTAAGCCATCAGACGGGCGAGAGGGAAACGAATAGACATTTTTATGGGCCCCAAAGTCCTTCTGGAAAACTCAAGCACGAACTAATTCTTATCCCCCACTGGACGACAAACGCTGTGGAACGCTGTGAAAGCGATGAAATGTACCACCCTGTGAGACTTTTTCACTTTTTCCCGTTGGTTTTAGTCCGGGCAAAATATTTTTCTCCCCTTTTTTCCGGACTGCTCGCAAATGTTTGCATACGTGTATGCAATATGTCTGCGACTGTGGGGAGGAGTGCAAAAAGAAAAAAGAAAACATCATGGATAGGCCCACTTGCCTATGATAGCCTATTCGTATCTTTTATCGTTCTTTCGCTGCAGTCCCATGTTTCATCCTTAGCCCCACTGCCTTAGTTGGTTAAGCCGATGTCATACAACGGTGAACGAGAACAAACGCAAATCTCGCCAGACGATAGTGTTCATAAACACCGAGCCCACCGAGTATCCAGACTAGGTCTTCCAACCACGGGGGAGACACGAAACGGATGACCTAAAAAAAAAACCAATAGCAAACCCGTTGCGGGTAAAAGAGATGCCGAGAATGCAACGATGGCCAGGAGAGTAGAGTTGGCTTAATTACAGGAATGTTTATTAAAATATTTAATATTCGAGGGACTTAGGAACGAAACGATGACAGCAATGCCAAAGGAGAAAGGGCCACAAATGTGCGAAGAGTTGGGCACAACCAGATTACAGACGAAATATTTGCCCAACGACAGACAACGATGGACACATCCGACGCACGATTAGGTCAACTGCCTCGCACACACCGAAATACGTCGGAGATTGCGTTCTAAAGCATTCGTTTCGGCTGTATTGAAATCTTTAAAGAAGCTTATTGAAAGCTTGCAAAAAACCGTATCATAAACATGCCTACGGCTAGAATATTGATAGACATCCATCCCATGTGTTTCGTGGTGTATATTAAAACACAACGCACAAGAAATCATTAGTCAAAGCTTTAATACTGCTTAAAGCTTGCTAATCCCACGCTAAGTAAAGGTTGTTTGAGACAACAGCAAATCAAATGTATATTGACACACATCAAAATAAATAGAAAAGAAAATTCATATAAGAAAACACATCACTACACTACCGACCAGAAAAGGCAAGGCGCCTCCATTGCAAGACATTCAAGTTTTGCTGGAATTTAGTGCAATCTATTTGGGCAAAAATGGTCACAGAAAGATCGAAATAAAACGAAAAAAACATTCTCATAACAAATGTACCAATCGATGCGTTGGGATATCAACAAAATGGAACGTGGGTTACGGTTAGAAAGAGTGAACAAATAGAGACCGTGTGTACTGGGTGCAATTGGAGCAATGTTCAATCGGTAGAGAAGGTTTCAGCCCACATACAGAAATCTTGTTCAATTTAACCGTACGATTAGATGGCGAATCGCATACATATCCCATACGAGAACTGTAGTCTGTGGTTAAGGGCAGCAGACTGATTGAGCTGTAATTTTCACTTACCGCACACTGAGAAGCACTTCCTCTGGTGGGATCCTTCCTAGTGCTCTCCCTGGCAGCATTATTCTGCATAACATTGGAAACATGGTACGATTTTAAGCACTCACCTGTAAAGAGTAGCAAATTGTCATGCAATTAGATTCAATTTCACAAATCACTTACATGCACAGAGACATTTAAAATTAAAATTTGGCGTGCAATGTTGACACTTTGGCATATTTCCTGAACATACATCAGAGTCATTCCAATATTCTAACACCTTGGATGGAATGCATTATCCATTCACTACGAACTTCGTGTATCAAATGGCATTAAATCGAGAAAGATTAAGAACATCCTAACCATGCTCAGTTCCGGAATCACGTTCCAGAGCTTCCCAAAAATAATTACCTAGGGCAGATATATGATATGAATATTAGTCGAAACGCGTACAAGAATTTGTCACCCATTTCAAACATCAGCTGTTACACTGACGCATACAGTATACGGTTGTACGTGGATTTAAACCAGAACCACCCAGGAACACTTCTCGTTGGATAGGAAAGGTTTTTGAACGCATTGGTCAACTCACCAAGGACAGAAAGAGGAAACTATGCTTATTTAAGCTTAACTAGTAGGTAGCTGGGACGGACCGGTGGTGTATACGATAGCAGAGCCGGTCTTCACACGGCAGGACCGCGATTCGAATCCCGGCGGACCGCCTCCACGTACGCAGGACTGACTATTCTGCTACGGGTAAAAACCAAGTCATAGAAAACTAGAAATAGCAGGCAAGACCTAAACAGGTTGTAGAGCCAGAGAAGAAGAAAAAGCAGGTAGCTTATCAAAGCGAATCAATTCAATTACTGCCACCATGATGAATAATGAATAACGCGAAATATAAGACTTCTTCTATTACAGAAAACAATGAAGATAATTTACGAAAGATAACATCAAAGTGACTAAGCCCAAACCGGAATAAGGTACACTTTAACGGCGGGATATGTCTCCCACCCATATGTAAGATTTAAGAATAGTCTTAAGATACACCACCTAGCCGTAAGTACGAAAAACAAGTTGAATACTGAGCTTTTATACTGAAAATGAGACGATCAAACCAATGGCTTGTTTGGTTTTAATTTTGGTAAGCCTAGTTTCTTCTTCTTCTTCTTCTTCTCTTGCTCCACAACCTCAGTCGGTCTTGGTCTGCTATTTCTAGCTTTCTATGACTTGGTTTTACCCGTAGCTGGATAGTCAGTCCTGCGTACGGGGAGGCGGTCCGCCGGGATTCGAACTCCGGTCCTGCCGTGTGAAGACCGGCGCCGCTATCGGATACACCACCGGGCCGCCCCTAGCCTAGTTTGGCTCACTCAAAATCAGTGGTACAGCCCTAGAACATGAGAATTCATCAAATTACTACTGTGGTATGGTATAGTGAATCGATGTCTTACGATTGGAATTTTGGCATAATCTATCCCATAGGCAAAATGAGGAACCGAATGAATCTCAGAGGTATTACGGTGTTCAATACAGCCTAAAATATATGTTACCTAGCAATACAACATTAACTTGTCCCATTCATCAAAATGGAATCTAGAAACCTTTTACGAGGATTCCGAAAAGGAAAGTCATCCATGGATCTGATCAGAACAATTATATTCACAGTAATCACATACGTCACTGAGGACTCTGTCAAAAACAGACGAGCTCCTCTTAACTGCGCTCGACAGGAAAATGCTCAGCAGGTCTAGTATGTGTGAAAGGACAATGAAGGATACGCTACAATGATGTACTCTATGTGCTGTACGATGATCTCACAATTGTGCAGCGATTTAGCCTCACCAGATTCCGGTGGGCTTATCATGTCATACGAAATGGCACTAGACGACCTATACTGTAGAGTCGTTTGAGGCAATCCAAATGGACAGAAGAGACGTGATAGACTCAAGTTGAAGTGAAATGATGACGTCCGTCAAAATGGCCGGAATATTACATTGCAAACGAAGGCGTTAGATCGTGAGCGGAATCGAGAACATTTGCAGCAGACGAAATGAAATAGAAATTACATCAGGACCTATTATATATCACATTCAAATGTGACTGATTCGTATGATAATCCTGCATTAGGAACGCTTCATCTAGTCAGATGAAGTCGCTTAATTTTATTCAATAAAAATATGATAATGCAATTAAACACTCCACAAAGATATCTCTCGTAACAGGTTACCGTACTTTCTTACCTGTTTGAGCCACAACTTATACCGCGCTACCAATCTACACTTTGAGGCAATCGCCACTAGGTCTTATTTTTGTGGAAATTAGCTGATGCACGATAAGATAATAGATACTATTTTCCACCCTGGGGTAGAGAACTCACGTAAATACAGGATGAGGGACAAAGTTACTAAAGCTACTAAACTCACACCGGACGACCAATCAAACCTTGCGGCAACACATCACAACAATGGCATAGATAAAAAACCTAACAATCTAATTTGACGAGACATCAGATTGGCCCGATCAACCTGGACGGAGTACCTTAGCTACACACAAACACACGCGCACAAAAACACCGGCCGTCCTGTAATGTAGCAGTCACTAGAACTAAAGCAAAAGCTCCCTCAAATGACAGAAACCATCGCAGGTCGACGCTGTGCCGGAATCGGAAATAGAACGCTGTCTTTCGTGAGCTACCGTCCGCACACAGCACGATAAACATCTTTATTGGTGAATTCATATTCCTGCCGTGCGTATATTTGCCTACTGGCATTTGTGTAATCAGTAGAAAATCGTTGCTGTTCCGATGATCCTGCTAAAGGAAGTCATCGAAGTACGACTGGCTCGACCGCAATACGAAAGCAGTGCCTGTGTTGTGACTGACGTATTCATCAGCGAAAGTTTTCTCTTCGTAGCTGCACATAGTTTGTTAAATTCGGTGCCCCATTTGCTGACAACTGACAGTAACGGGTTAAGTTTAGATTAATTTGTTGGAGCATGATTAGTTGAAGTTATGAATAGTTTTTTTTTTTTTGTGGAATAAAACTAGCATTTTCCGGAAATGAGGAGAACGAGAACGAAGCAGAAGAAGAAGAAGAAGAAGAAGAGAGAACAAAAAGCATAAATTCGTATTTTACGAGTATAGCTAGAAATTTTAAGTAAAACTTTAATGAAAGAGTTTTTGCATTCTTATGAAACAGATGTCCAATACAAAACCACGAATCAAGCCTTCTTCGTTCATTCATTCGGTATTGTAGATTCACTGACTTCAATGATTCAGAAGTATTATTTAATTTTTTTGTTTCATTTATGGCCATACTACTTGTTGTTCCAGTTATATCCCTAAAGGAAAACATAAAGTATGAAAAATGAATACAAAAGTTCGGGTTTCTTTCCTAACATTTTCTAAAAGCTTCCACTACACAGCAGCAAGTTGGCAGCAAGACACACATGGTTGCATAAGGCTGTAAATCCCAAGTACCTATCCATCCAACTATCAATTTACTAACTTAGTTTAATTTCTTCGTCACCAACTATTCCGCTAAAAGAGTCCAAAGCGTTACGTGACAAAGCACTTTTTTGGAGCTAATTAATGCCCTTTTCATGCGACGTGTGACGCAGACAAGCAAACAGAAACTGCGACCCCCTAACGGTTGACAAATTATTCCCGCAATGTGTGAACTCAGAATTTGTAGATTCGTAAACCCGTTGAAAGAATACTGCTCGTATGTGTATGATTTTGTATAAATATATTTAGCAACCACAACGCACCGCCCGGTCATTATGTGTCCAGCGTTATGAACGCTTGATTAGACAACGAAGGAAAAAGGGGACAGTTAACGAGGAGAAGCTTAAATTTACAAGGCGTAAAGGGGGGAAACTCTTTTACACTTTTCACATGCCCTGCTGACAGAGATAAATTTAAACAATTTAGGTGCGCTTGGCGATTTGCCAGCCACTAAATTGTTGCTCAATAGAAGAGGCTGCATGAAATGGCGCTTTTTAAGAGGTACCGTGTCTTTACGCACAGAACCAAAACAAAATATGTGTATGCTGCACATTAAGTCACAACTTTGCAGTCAATCAATCGCGCCAATCACGGCAGTATAATCGTTCATTTTAATCTTAACACAATTTTCACACAAACAGTTCATTTGCCAAAACGGGGGGGGGGGGGGGGGGGGGGGGGGTGGGTGGTTAGGTCTGGTTGTTCCTTCGTTTGTCGGGGCCCCTACGAACTCGGGCCCTCCCGCGGCCGCTCAGTCCGCGTACCGTTAAATCCGCCACTGCACCCAGATCCGGAATCGGTTTCGCACCCGCATCCGGAATCGGTTCCGCACCCGGATCCGGAATCGGTTCCGCACTTGAATCCGGAATCGGTTCCGGATCCGGTTCCAGCTATGGAATCGGAACCAGCTAGTTCCGATTCTGAGCGCCCATCACTACTTCTGACGCATTGGACCGTGGGAAACACATTTAGTATTTTTGAGTAATTTTATGAAATATAAACATGCGACACCAATAGCTGGAGCTCGGACGCAGTGCTGAACAATGTTTTGTCAGAGTGTGGGATGAGTTATCGAAATTATTATTTTAAAATATACATTTAATTATTATTTATTACTAATTATTTATTAGTTTGTTTATCGTTTTATTATCTAATAATTTATTGTGTTTTAATTCATGTTATATATTATTAAGACATATTTTTGAATATGTAAAATGATATATGCAACCGTTTTTGCAGAACTTTTCCTGTCCCAATAATAAAACATACTTTTCAAAAATGCTTTTAAAAGCTTAACTTCAAACAAATTGACCTCATTTGATCATAAATTTACATTTTATTACACGCTTTAATGGCTGTGCTACTTTTTACAAGCGTGTCATAATTGTATGACTACCATTGAAAAGTATCCCTTTTAAGAATACTTGTTTGTGCCTTTACCTGAGTTTTTATGCAATCTAAATATCTAAATAAACAAGTGCACGTGTTTGTTTAGGCGTTCATTTAATTAAAATAAAAACAGAAACTAAAACTATGAAAGAAATGATTGACATTATTAGAACTAAATCGGACTATTTGATATCTGCGAGAATATTTAGTGTAAAGACAAGCAATGGAGCAAACATAGAACCGAAGCATTATCAAAAAAAAAACTATTGGAAATTGACTATAAAGAACGCTAACTAAATAGCATCAGACCAGAAACAGAAACGAAAAATGTGTTAGTACAGAATGGCAGCGAAAACGGCAGTCAAGGACCTCTTGACGTTGTAGAACCAACGAAAGCAAGAGTAGCAAACTGCGTTACTCTTTAGCCGATACCGGTTACGCATTGAAACAGTGAATAAGTGTAGGATGGAGCTTTGAAGAGTTATAATATTTTAAAAATTTCTAATTTACTTGATCTTAAGACGATATTTTAATTTAGCACAAAATTTATCTTTCTGAAGCTAGGCATTTATAACAATAATTAACCACCAAACGCCATTACACAACAAAATACCGACTGAAGTCATTATAGTCCCCGCTACTAGAACCACATGTACACAAAGTACAACCATGTTGAACAATGTGTGGTGTAAAAGAATGCAGGTTCAATGGCCGTACCACACATTCGCAATAAACTATTTAATAATTCATTCAATAAATAACAGACTTTGCTTAAGAGGATGCCACTCACAATACGTAGAGATGTTCCACTATCCATCAGGCTGGCTGGTCCGTTCCTATCAATCATGCACCCGTTAACGCTTCATACATAATTACGCTACGCATAACGCACAAGTGGACAACAATTCAACAATTCTGTACTGCACCGATGAAACAGAATCACTAATGCCGAGGCTCAGACACGCACGGGTCCAGAGATCCACGTGTAACAACTATTTTTCAAACACCTCTTCACCCTGTCACTTCCTGGCGTACACATCTTAAACGCTCATCCAACAGCAAACGACCGTGTTTGTCGTCCATTTCTAAGCCTGAAAGCCTGTTCACAGGTAAACACCATGTACTGAACCGTGCATGAATTTGATTTTAATTGTTATACTACCACCCACCGATGCACCGTTGCTTACATTTGTGATCTTTCCACCTCGCCGCATTCGGTCGAATAAGGATGGACGGATAGGTGTGATTTCCCACAGAATGCAAAATTTCCTAACCCATACCATCTTTCAGACCCCGCCTAGCACAGTTGATAACGCGAATACACATCTGTGAAACACATCCATTGCCGATGATATCTGACCGGCACATGAATGGATGCATCTACACTAATGGTCAGTGAACGCATCACTAGATGAGGGCAGCAAGGTGACAATTATGCAATTACGCATCGGTAAACAAACATTGATGACTTTTTGTTCGGCATTGATATCGGATGTGTGGGATGCGAAAGGTAACGTGCACGTACCGAATAGTTAATGTTCGTGTAATGGGAAATTTGCGAACAACGCATGTTTATAGCCTGAAGCACGAGTAACGCGCGTTTAGCATGACACTGAATGCCAACCAAAACACACCACATGGACGCGTTTGAATGCTTATCATTACCTTCTTGATTAGCGTTTCCGACTTGCCCGCAACAGTAAACCGCTTCCATTTACAACGTTCTTGTGATTGATTTACAGTACGTTAGTGCTAGTGCAACCGACACGGCATAAAGACGACATTCATCGTTCACCTAATTGCGCTGCATTGAGTGCATCGTTAACCACCGCTAACGTGTAATGTACCTTACGCTGCACATTTCACTGCACAAAAGCAAGATTAATTGGATCATTTGCAAAATCGCCTGATAATTTCTACTGTTTCAACCGTATAAATCATTACTACTGCGTTCATATGCAAGCAACATCGATTTGTGAGATCCTTTCAAGTTTCGTCATGATAAATCTTCATGACTATCGTTTTTATTTGTATTTTTATTACTTCACAGTTCGCTTGCTTAAAACATAGAACTCAAGACATTATGATCACGGACACACAATTATAAATGAGTGATATTGCCAAATATCATCCTAGCTAGCCTAGATAGGAATCTTCACGAAACATTAAACCGATTAAATCGAGCCTAATCGATCGAATGATGAAGCACAAAATACTTCTTTATCCATCCTTTTGGACGTGGTATCAAAATGCATCACTTACAGTCAATACCATAATTCACTATCCTTTTACATACATCGAGTCGAGATCGTGGAATGATGTAAGACCATTAAGGCTACAAGTCCTCGTACACATGAATAGATGTGAAACGGCAACGTTTATCATTCAACAAAAGTATAACCAATATAAATAGCCTTCTTTCAGATTGATTGATGTCACTGCTTTCAGTATTTACTATCATATGCTAATGATAACGGTGGTGTGTTAATCGCTTTTAATAGACTACTCACTGCATCCTATTAGACACAGCCCGTATAGAGTAATAATGTCATCGTTCATGCTCAAAGCAATACCAAATATCGAATACCATCCCGTGCATGTGTAGCAAAGACTATTTAATCGCGGCTAGTATAAGTATGTCTTGTGAACTTGCACGGTTGTTAAGTCAAGATAAAGTACCAACGGAAAAGTTTATGTTAAAATATACAATTTATCACATAACGTATTTTCTATGCAATAATAGTGTATCATACATACAGTGGCGTGATGTATTTTGGTTCCACCAAATTCAATACCCTATTTTCTCCTACAAAACGAAAAGATTACCCTACTAGGTTACACTTGCACTCACCATCCAGCAGTGCAGCCTTCATGTTGTGACTTTTGCAAAGCGTTCCATTACCGGTTCACGAGCTCAAAACTCAATCATTTGCACCCAACATGCAAATCCATCATTCAACTAGCAGACAGCACCGAATGGTTGCATGTTGCTGCTGTCTTTTATTTGTTCCCTTCATCGCACCATATTCAATATTCGTTATT
This sequence comes from Anopheles maculatus, assembly GCA_002091835.1. Lineage (NCBI taxonomy): Eukaryota > Metazoa > Arthropoda > Insecta > Diptera > Culicidae > Anopheles > Anopheles maculatus. The sequence goes on from KZ061904.1 coordinate 275,931, forward strand.
CTAATGCCTCGAGTCATCATGCAGTCCGAAAACGATGAGCCAACGGTGCACCCACCACACTGCTGCTGCTTCGGCTTGGTCAAACATGCCATCTCGAATGCATAGACGCATGCAAAAGAGCAATTTTCTGCTACACTACACACTCTCCCTTGCTTGTAGCTAATGTAAAGTGTATGTGCGCTGGTCTAGAAACGAAAGCAAGTCAACTTATATCCCGTTGCGTTATATTATTTTTTATAAACTAGTTTAAATAACATATTTCATGGGTAGATAAAATATTCTAAAATCTATATAAAATCTAGCTAACTTCCGCTTTGTTTGTACATAAATTAAGAAATACGTCAAGTACATATGATAACTAAATTACAAACATTATTCAAATAGTGAGGATTGACTAACCAACTATGCGGTATCAATTAGTCTAGTAAGCCAGAAATGGCAGGCATGACCTAAAGAGGTCGTTAGGCCAAGAAAGAAGAAGATTCAAACCAAAATATTTAACAAGCACTTAACACTAAATTCCTTACCAAACATTAACAACTGTTTTCAATGCGCTGGTGTTAAACATTATAGGACTTGTTAATGATGCTCAAGTGGCTCCAAGCAAGGATACATTTGTCATGACATCAACCGATCAATGCCGCACTTTGAACTAAAACTTACGCTAACCATCAAAGCCAATTCCCATGGCGCACAGAGATCGCGTGTAGGCACGCAAATAGGCTTCTGTCAGATGAGGCCTTATGCTTATGCCAGGCTCTATACTTGTGAATGTGAAAAAGGACACACAATCAAAGGAATTGCTTGTTAAAAGTTCTATTATCGATTTAATTTCTCGCAAACATGTCAATCAACGGAAATTGATTACCCAGAGATTGCAGCAGGCAACCAATTTTGGTTCTTTTTTTGTTTGGAATATTGTTTCTAATCGATTGCAGTCTCTAGAACATACAGAGAGGCAGTAATATTATAACAAAAAATATACTAAAAAACAACTACATTCAAATAAGGTTTATAAAGCGAATATACGGGGCAATGGTAGCATCTTCCTTCGCTTGAAAACTAGATTTGATATCAAATTTAAATAATCCTTCCGCTCGTACAACCAACCAAACTTCATTATCTCAACTCACAGCGAGCTTAAACCATTTCGTCATCTGTCAAGTCGGACCACTGCAACCAACGATGTATTTAACGACCCGTGTGTGTACAACCCGTAGTGCAGATTTCGCACACCCTTTCGCCTTTTACACCGCTAACCAAAATATAGCTACGTTCTGTTGCTCGCAGAAGTAATGCGGCACTCCCTGGCGATGTTGATGCGCTCCAACAATCGGAGAGAAATTGATATCCAGTTTCATTTTCACTCCCAACCAAACAAAACTCACCCATCATACGGCCCCCGTAACACGGTTACCAGTTCTAAGGAGCAAGGGAGCACCAGTACAACACAGAACGCCGGCTAAGCTGCTTTAAAACTACCACCAAGTCCTTCGCTAAACAACCCGTTGATGATGGTAGGTTTGGCGCGGGAGCAGACACGAAATAAAATAATGTTTTCAAAATGTTTTCGTTCCATTCCCGGGGCACACTAAAACACATTACTCAAGTCGAAACCCCGGCCGCTGGACCGAACCCTACCCGTCGTGGGCACTGGCATGCCAACGCTCCTTTTCATGTGCCTTGTTCCACAATCAAGTACCGACAGAAGCGTCTAATGCGTCTCATGCCGCCCGTATTGCGTCCCGTTGGCCACTAAGCACAAAGCAGCTTCAATCATGTGGGCCAGGCCTGCACTAGGTTGGACTTTGCAACAAAAACCAAAAAGAATTCAATTTCCCCAGAGTTTGCATGATGATCCTGTGTTCGGTTCTATTTCCAACGGGCAGAGTCCCGTTCCTGGTTGCCGGCGGTCTGGCCGTGATGGACGGCAGACGTGCTGGGGCCACCATCAACGGTTCAACACAGCAGCAACTTAAGCAGCATATGACCTCGTGTGGTTTGCACCACCAAAATGCCATCGAACAATCTCGCAATAAAACGAAACGGATGACGAAAGGCAAAACCCGGCGAAAAACACGGCAAAACGCGAATAAACTCTCCTGACGGGAAAACCATTTCCGATGGTTAGCAGGGACTATGATTTTCAGACCGGATTTGCACAGTTTTAGCGGTACGATTTTGTCGAAGGAAATAGAAAATTGGCTTACCATCTTGGCAGTTACCGCCGTCATGCCCGGTGAGTGCCCATCTTCTGTCAGATCCCTTAACCGAAGACGAAGGCTGGCGATACCAGGCGATTCCTCCGTCTTTTTCGGGTTTGTTCTCACTCTCTGCCAACGCTGTACCTAATCGGAGACACGAAAATCCAGCACCACACTTCACGGAGTTCATGTTCGAATCAGAACGAATCAAATCAGCACTGGTTTTCGTGATTCTATTCGCTTAAAGATTGTCTGTTACTTCTTTTTTTTTTTTTGGTTGAACATTTTGTTCCACTCGCTGCGACCGCAGCCCGATAACGGGGAAATTTGTTATGCATAGAAAAGTTTTCAATTCTGATAGTGGAAATGAGATCCAGTAATGTGCTATCAAGTGATGTGACAAGACAGCAGAACGATGATAATATCAATGACATGAGCTAAATTTCTTCATCCACCAGATCGTTTCTCCGAATAAAAACCCGAAAACAGTTAAAGAACTATATTTTCAAACCGTTACGTCGACTTGAGCTTGCTTTTTTCGCAGCAACTTGCTACCAACATACTTTCGGCGAAAATTTCACCAGTTGATGTTCCACCAGACAGTATGTACAGACGTAACTAAGCTGAAGTATTACGTTTATACTTAGACTTAACCATTTTTGTAATGTATTACCACTTTCTATCAAACTATAAATCTTCATAAGAACAATTTGGTAAACAAACTAGCTAATCTACCATGAATAAACTGTAAAATTTAATATCTTAATCATCTGTCTTAACATTCCTAACAAACTTTAATAAGCCATCAAAAAAGAATATTCACCCCCAGTCTATTGCATACATTTAACCATTAATTATCACGTACGGTAAATGGCTTGCCGGAAAAAGTGCTACTGACATTTCACCCTGATGTAGAAGCGTTACCTGTCTCGTTAAGAAATTTGTAAATACCAGCACACACTGTAACAACGCTTCAGAATCTTCGAATCAATGCCACAGTGTACGGTTAACCTGCTAAAAGCTGCCATCTACCATTCCGAGAATTCACGAACGATGCGAATTAATTATACCGACATTATTTGCAAGTTCAGTAATCGCAACGCGTACTGGCAACTCCGCACAGCATCCATACATACACACACGCACACATTTCCAATTACCTCTCAATCTGCTCCTGCACCTCAATGTCTACGGCGCGCCCAAGATGATTTCTTCAAGCAGAAGAGAAAAAATAAACCAAACACTTAAGTGCGTGAAATTTATGGTCCCGAAAGTACGTTGAACTCAGCCTTTTAACGAGTTTTACCAGAAGGCATAAAAACACACCTTTCAACTCGGCAACTAACCGGTCAGCCCCATATGTGATCGAAAAACGGTCATGGATACCTTCCTTCGTTGGAACGTATGAAAATAAGCACGCATTTCGGTGCTATTTATACGCAACATGTGTTCATCGCTCACGCGAGCAGCGATTTCAGGCCTAAGAGGCACCGACGGATCAATGACATTAGTGACAACGTGAAATTAGATCTTTGCTGCACTTTTGTCGCATTCCCGAAGCGTCCCATCGTTTGCAGGGCGAGCCCCGGCGGCCCGTGCGAGCTAGCCGCACGGCCGAAGGCCATAAAATAGCCTGCCGTTGAACTATTAATCCATCGAGGTTTATAACACTGCGCGTTAGGAAAGAGGCAAAACAAACGGCATCTTTGTCTATGCAGTTTGGGCCACGATCATCCGAATGCGGGAGGATTAATGCTTCGGAATGGCTATTTTCTCAACTCGCTCGTTGGGCAATCTATTGAATTTTGTTCTCATTTGTACAATCGTAGCAGTGGCGCATATTGTTGTATTTTAAGTTTACGATTGTTTATCTATAAATAACAGTGTATCTATCTGAGCAACCTTTTCACGAGAAGCACATTAAAACTTTTGACATAGAAGTGTTTGTCAGACACTAACTTGTAGGACAACAGCCCAAGTAGTACATTTGAATACTCTTTGATATATGATCGTAGATAAAATGGTTAACATTAATATGTATAGGGTAGAATGGCAGAGATTCAGTCTAGAAATGTATCTTACATACAGGATTATCGGAAACAAGTAGCAAAATTCGAACGATATCTGGACTCTGTTCAGTGTGAAGTGGAGCATTTTCATATAGATATGAAATCTGTTCGATTTTATGGATTTTCTGGATTTTCCAACTTAAAGTATTTTCCCCTAGTTCTGATTATTTTTTTTGCCATTATTCTCTTCAACACAGCAATGCCAAACCAATATTCTAAATCTACTTTCAAAGAGACAAAAATGTTGAGTCCAATTCCAGAATTCTACCTGGCAATGTCAATACTTCATCCCGAGCAAAGCCCAGAAATGGTTCGAATTTTGCTAGTTTGATTTCGAAAACCCTGTCACAAAGACGCATTTCTTCAATAATATAAAGCAAAGTTAACTTTTAAAGGACTAGCTATTGCTTCCACAAAACTTCAAAAGGTTCTTTCAAATTTGCATACGCTATCTTAACACCTGTCCATATGGGGCGTTCTATTCGGTATCGAAACCCTTTCCCTAACACTCGCTACAAAGACCTTTCACATACGATCCGCTTTTACTTCTTGATCTAATTGATACGCATCTAGTCCGATTTGTAAGGAAAATACTACTGCTGCTGAAACACAATCAGCTTAATGGATGAAAGATTATACGATTCTGCGTACCCTTTCCTTTCCAGCAGGACATAATTATACACAGCGGCGGCCGACCTTTAACCCTTTTCGCATTACAACCTGCCCAACAACAAGATCGCAATCCTATGCTACCAAGGTAAGAAAACCCTTTCTGCTTCAAAACTTCATCAGGCATCGTTCGGCCCGCTTCCACTCGCTACCGAAGACCGCATTAAGGTTAGTCCCGACGGGGAACGAAATAGACCAAAATTCACTACACTACCACTTGCTGCATCCGAACGTAACGATACAGGCTATACAGCCAGAAACGATATCTTCCAGCGGCATTACACCCTTCCATTGCTTAACAAGCTCATGTTACTTCATTATCACTACGTTCCTTCGGCGGGAAAATTCTGCCCAGAAAAGGATCAAAAAGAAGGTCACATGGCCTTTCGATCTAAGGTTTTGCTACCGAGAGCGACCGGGTTAAGAAGATTCTTCGTCTTTGGTAGATGGTCGCCGGGTGGATATAAAACCAATTTCAATTAACCTTGGCTCATTATACTCCAATCGGTAGATCCTTCGGTCTGGGTAAGCCAGAGTGGAATAAACGTGCTATCGGAGTGGTATAGAAGTTTAACGCCTGGTGGTTCGTTGAAACACACTCAGACTCCGTATCATCGACCTATTGGGTCGCTCTCGAGCAACGTGTGCAATTAAACCACCAATAAACACTTGCTCGCACACAGCACACTTTTCCCTGTGACATTGTTGCACTTGTCTTGTCATTTATGATTTTCGCCGCACTAAAGCTTTGACCAATAAACGAGCGAACCGTCACAAACGCAACAACTGCACGGCACTAAAATTAGAATGACAATCAGACGACTTCCAAATTCACACCATCTATCTGCTGTGGCGATGTGGTGTGTCTGGTAGTTTAACGGCGTATTTGCCGCACTAAACTTCGGTGCTTGTAAGCATGGTACTGTACCAGCCGCCCCGGTCATAACGTCATGTGGTGCGTCTCTTGACGGCCATAATCGCCACCAAATGTACGTCCAAAACTACAACAAGACAACGAGTTTAACGAGCGTTTGCGACATCAGTTATGCACTTTTTGTCAGCCGTAAGGGACAATTGCAAAAGGTAATGCCGTCCAAATAGAGTTACCCCTAGGGAGACGCTACCGTATGCTGCTCTGTTGACACTACCAACAGTAAGTCTGCGCCACCAGCCGATTCGAAGTACAGCTAAAATTAGATCGAACACTACACTAGTTCAGTTTCCATAGTTTGCACGCATTGATGTACGACGAGGTTTGGCGGTTCCAACGATTAATATGATCCACCGGTTGCTAAGCTGTGACGGGTTGCAGTGCGTTGCTGTTGCCGCTGACGCTATTTGGCTCCGATCTTACTTCCTTATCGAATAGCAGGCAGAAGATGCCGCCGCATCATCAACAACTAGACGACTGTCTGGTGTGGTGGGACTGCCGGTAGTCGCGACGCCGCTACGAAGACAGACAGCATCACAACAGGTGGAAGATGCACGGTTCGAAAGGAAGATTTATTTACACTTCAAATTTGAGCTCATCCCGCTGAACCCCGACAAGTCGAAACGGTTGATTATTATTGCATTATTTGTGGCGTTTGGAAGCATTCCTAAAATAATACAATTACTCGAGCAGCGTTGGCTCGAACACTACACTGTAATGCATCACGTCATGTGTGCATCTTTCATTAATAATTTTGTACGTTCAGATGGTTCCGAGCGCACGGCTTGAATAAATAACGATTGGTGAATATATTATCGTTCTGTGCCAGTTTATTTGCAGAACTGCTTTGGCACCACTATTCCTAACCTCCTAACTGCTGCGTCTTACAGCACTTTTTAGACCGCAATTTATAGAAGCTAACTAATTAAAAGTGACTCGCGTTTAATCCTTCCAACAAAGTATCTACCGACACCGTTGCGCTGTTTTATTAAACCAAACTACGAGTGGAAAAGCATTCTACACTAGATTTTGCACCACTTCACTTGTGCCCCTGGCTGGCTTTGTGTGATTTATACCAATTCAAAGGCAAATGCCGTTTTCCATCACTCTCGTGATAATCAGAAAACTAAATCCCTTTAGCTTGTCCGCGACATTATGCACTTGTTTTCTGTAGAACATCGCACCCCCTAACATCTCGCATATTATCACTCCAAATTGTCATACTCGATGGAAAATGCCATTCAGACGCCGCGTGATACGACCGAATGCGGCTACACAGCTGAGTACCAACCAGTGTGCCATCGCAAACCAGACGCGCGCATAACGCCCCATGCACGGCGAAAACATAACTTGGGACGGTGCTTACAGTAAAGGGCGGCCTTACTTAAGTCTAATGAGGCACCGGTGTCGTAATACTGGCATGTAGTTATACTAAGTACCGTTACAGCAAATATGGCAGCCCTCTACTGAAGAAAATCACTGCAGGATAAAAACTATTCACCATTTTACTGGAAACCGCGGCATTCAGTCGCACCAAGTCGCACTACACTACTGCCTTGACCAGTTTTCACGCCAGTGTAGAATGGAGCACTCGGGGTAAGCGCCTTACAATTTCTTAAGGAAGTGTAACCTAATTAAAATTAATTGAAAAGTAATTTAAATTTGCTTTTACTGTGCGTAGCAACGCTAGCAAGGTGGTACATTATGATGCCACTGCCTGTTTAATCCACTAATGCCGGAACGTGAACACTTGTGGAACGAATGCAAATTTAAACGAAACGATGCTCAGACAAATATTGATTTTTGGTGGCACATGCTATCTGACTTCAGCGACACAAATATGTGGAAAGCAAAATGGAGGAAGAAACATAAGAACAAATATACGCCCATTCATGGTTGAATCATTGATGAAATTCAGATGGTATGCAAACTAACCAAAATAATCACGCTTGCAATAACTAACCGTTTACAGAACTCTTCAGATCTTTAACTAAGAAACTTTAAAACAAACAGTAATAAATATCACAGTAGAAAGCTCTACCAAAGCCTAAAACCAGCAAGCAATGATTCAAAATTTCTACACTAACAGGCCACAGAAACACAAGCAACACAAACCACGATCGGATCGTCCACAAAGCAGCAAGATGTACACTTCTCTCCGTACGATCGATAACTGTGTGGTCAGCTATATCCGTGGACCACCTATTTTTGTATGATTTTAAGGACCAGCAGAAACCGTGTGTGTGTGTTTGTGAGTCCTTTGGAAACACGACGTCATACTCCAGGCCGAATGCTAACCGTTTATTTAAACACAACACCATTGCATCACCGACAAAAAAGGACGGTGAGCCTATTTGCCACAGCATCATGCCATAGTTTCCTAGAATCGAAGTGTATACAGTGTGCGGAGGAACACTAACTCCATGCACTACAGTGTAATCCGCGGTTGAACGCTTGTTAGCCATTTCGCTAAAGGGTTACCCATCGCTATCCCGACCCATTGTGGGTAACGACCATCGTCAGCATGTGATAATACCGTCGTCTGTGTTTCATGCTGCCGGCGGCCAAAGAGTCAACGTCAGCTATTTAACTTTTGGGCTGCCCAAAGCCACTTCTTTCGGTCAGCTTTGAAAAAAAAACTACACCCTTACATGTGTCCGTGCCTCAAATGGGTCCTAGGAGGCCCTAAGCTGGCCATGGCTTAGAAATATTACGCTCCTTTACCCCTCGATGAAAGTGAGTAACTGCTGGGTGGTATTAGTTTTGTACACTAACATTACAAAACTCTTCAAATTGTGAAAAGAATATTCAAAAAAGCTTTGATGAAAAATATTTTCTTGCGATTCATTACATACATTTACAGTCAAACACCTCCTAAAACTGTACTAAAAGTGAACGATTCTTAGTTAAAATTTAACTTTCTCATTCATTGCCAGCGCAACCACCAGCACACCAACAAACCCATTACACCCCAGCAACGGGACCCATTCAAAATGATTGCCCATCCATTGGCCGTCCATTGTGGCGGACCATTTTTATCTCATTTCCACGTTTGCTCAACGTAACCGGCTACATCCTGGGTGAGTATGCGAACCGAATTTCGCGCCGCATCTCAAAAGTCAAGCTGTAGTTGTAAAGGGGTTTTGCTTTGATGCAACCAACCTTCCATTTACATAATTTCATTGCTTCGGTCTGGTGAGCGGCTCGATTCGGGCCAATAGCAGCAGAAGGTTGGCTGGCACGGCTTCCAGGCTCTGACGGGTATCTAGCATACTAATCGAAAGCCGTTAGTAGCATTCCGTGACAAAAATGTTAACCGAGCTTCAAACGCAATATACAAAACATTAAATGATGTTTGATGACGGGAAGATTTCTTCCCGTCTGGGTCGTTTCGTCGTTAAAGGGAAGATTCTTCTTGCGGGAAGTTAATTATTACTTGCAATGGAAAATGGAGACAAATAGCAAAGTTAATTATACTTCAGCTATGAGACTACAAATTTTGTTCACAGACTTATTATATACTTACTATTTCTTTTGGAAAACGAAACGTGCACTGAAACTAACCTTAATTGTGTACTTACCTTTACACATACTATTAAGACTTCACTGTTGTTTGCGTTGATTAAACTATAGTCAATACCGACTGTCTATCGAAATAGGAAAAATTGCAGAGAAAATATCTTCAGGCGAAACGATTGAAAGTGAGTTTCAACGGTCATCCTCCTCCAACAAGGATAGCGAGGATTGGTTTAGTATTGGAATTCTAACCAAACCAAAGGCTTATCCAAATTGCTTTCTGCAACGCTACTTGCACCAACTGGATGACCTTTTTTCCGGCTATAGCCAGCAACCAAACAAGGAACAACGTATGACTTCACAGCAAAGAAGATTCAACGTACACTTGTGCCTGCTTGGTGGTGTGCTTTATTTATAGCCTTCTGGTGCACCGTCAACACGTTTAACTACGGCCGGTATGCAGCTGCGAAAGCCCACTGCGAGTCTCACCAATGGGTAGGACTTGCGGGAGTACAAAAATCTATTTCCACCCCGAACGGGCGCCACACTCTCCAAGGACGACGGTTTTGACATTCAATACAGGCTCCACCGTACTTGGGGCGCGAGCATTTTTCGTCTCAACCGTTTGCAATCGACACACACACACACACAAACACGGACGCCAGCCCTACGAAGCTAACTCGAACCGTCGGGAATGAATTCATGACCAGGGACCAGTGTCATCTAAGTCTTTTGTATCTCTCTAAACATCCTGCAAGCATACCACTCTGTCTCGGTCGCTTGTTCCGGACCAAACGGTGTTGGGAAAGATTGTGAGGCTCAGTTTCATCGCGAAGAAGATATGGCAGCACCAAAGTGCCGTATCAAGGAATGGTGATCTTTGTCACAACAGACCCAGTCAATCTGCAAGTGACTGTATTTCATTATTAAAATTAAAAAATTTAATAATTATTTTTTCAAATGCAATCTTTTTGTGAAATTGATCACTTCGTGTTTAAGTATTACAGTTTAAAACACTTTTTTATGTTTCTTCATTAAAATTAATCATGAACGATTTTTTCTAATTTTTTTTTTTATTCTTATAGAACGGCCTGGCCGTATTGCTAATTTTCTAATTTTTTCTAATTAAGGGTAATAAAAACATTACTAACCTAAAAAGTTTTACAATAAAGCACCTTGTGTCTATCACCAAACATAACGTTCAACACTGTAGAACTCTCCTACCATCGTGGAAAAACACACACCGAAACGAAAAAAGGCAACACGCTCCAGTTTCCGGTTTCAACTAGAAGCAAATTTACCGCTTCCATCGATCACACTTCGAATGAATAGCGCAACACGATGCGACAGGTTCCAATGGCGAAAAGTTACCTATCGAAACATCTTCCCTCCAAACCATGCTCTACTCGCAGTCGTATCATTGAATGTCGGTAGATTTTATGACTCCGTTCACAATCAAACCGTACATGGCCAGCGTCC
>KZ061905.1:0-10337 GCA_002091835.1 Anopheles maculatus
CGACACACATCTGATCACATGTGATCTCTGCATTGGTCAACGGACAGTGGAAACATCCTCTCGAAAAAATAACACTAAATAAATATAGAACCAATCGAATCGATAGTAAAAAGAGAAATTCAAAGAACAGGATCGTCGAATAACTTCACATAGTGAAAGCAACCTAAAGACGTCCCGGCAATGCTTGATTGTTTATCCTCTTAGTACCTTTTTAACAGTCACACCGCAAAGATCTGTTAATGCGATCCAACGTTAAAACTTCTTTTTAACTTCATTCTACCTCTTCCCATTTCCTTTGTTTTCTATTCCTATGTTCTGCTCTATGCAGACTGTTCTGTTTCCTAGCAAACTTTCTAACCCATCGTTCGTACCATAAAAATCTGACAAATTGCTGCAAGCCATTTCCGTTTAACCTGTTATGGATTCCTACATTAAATTCGTGATACGAGACGTGTGCAAGTAAATAATTACAATACATCTTTTACAACTTTACTGTAAACCACATCCTTATCAACCCTTAAACCATTTAGAATAAGAAGTATCACATCTGAATGATAGCGTAATGAAGTTTAATGATAGTGTAGGTAGTGTAATGAGCAAATAAAATAGAACGGTTGCCTACCGATTCTAATTTGTTTTACTGAATTTATTTACCATTTTCCAATATTACCATGATTACCAATATTATCACGATGATCCAGACGATGCAAGGGTCATAAAGTTCAAACAGATCAGTCTGTTTCAAAGTCATGCACAACAGATGTAGCCAGATGCATCAATAGCACTATTCTAACTATGATGAATGGCGTTATACACATTTACTCATGATTTCATGAAGGTATGTGAAATGGACTCGGTGATTTTGGTTTAATTTTCAACAAATTCATCAGTCAACCAATACATGCAATCGTTTGGTTAACTGCCAAAAATCCCAAAATTTTAATCGATCATATCTAACAAACGATCCTGAGCGACTCCGTGCCATTAATCATTAAATTATTTAGCATAACCCACAACATTTCCTGTAGAATAAGGTGTTTGTCGCTAAGAATCAAAAAAAAAATATTTTGAAGCTGCTAACATGTCCACAAATCTGTGCGTTCAAAGATACTATTGTGTGAGAGTGGTCATAAAATGGATATTTACGGCTACTGAAGAGCTGTTAAATTTACGATCCTCATAAACAGATGAGCTATGATTTTTTTTCTCGGTACGCTGTATACCGTTCTATGCGATCGGACTACATTTATAACGATAGTTCAAGTTGTTGTAGTGGATTGAGATTTAACCTCGAATTTAACTTTTTCATTCTAATGTAATCCTGTTATTCATAATTAATACACGACAAAAAATATTTTTTTATAAACTTTCCTTGAACATTATGACTATTGGCATTATAAACATGTTCATAGTTCAACACAGTCGTGTTCTTACTCAAAATTTCACGTATATAAAACCCAGTCTATGCGTCGCGTTTTAAGCAAAAACCAGTTTTAACGATATGCTTCACATTTCATTTCGTTGTGGTCGGTTCCACGGCTGAACGTGTATCTTCAATCTTCCTGTTGAACAATGTGTAAAAAAGCAGAAGAAAGCAAGCATGAAGATTGCCTTGAAAACGCTCAACCAGTTGAGTTTTCCAGCGGAATAACTATCAGAAAGCAGATCAATGCCGCCATATCAAAGTGGGTTCTATGTTTCAGACCATCGAGGTATGATGCTGACAGCAGGGGAACGGGGAAAGAACAAGAGCACAAAGAAACTTCATCTTGCTCTCGTAGAAAGAGTCCTGCAATGGGCACAAAAGGCATGCGTCCAGGCAGTTTTGATGGTGTAGACGCATAAAGGAAAATGGCGGCAAATTTGCTTTTGTTGAATCTATATATTCTCATGTCGTAAATTTATTACACGTCCTCCGTCCGAGATATATTTTTCTTCACGAGAAATACATTTTATTTCTTTTATTTTTTGCTGCTCCTCCTAGTGGTCGTACGTGTGGACCAGTTAATGAGACAACAAGTTGTATTATTTTGTAATCACAAAATGCATCTTTGCGTTAGTTTGTTCAACAAACCCTTAGAGACCCAACGTATCGTAGATGCGCATTGGCATCTTTCTCGGCGATACGAAATAGTTACACTTCTATACTATGTTTAAATTAGATGCTTACTTACCTGCAAAGTCACCACAAACTACTCGATCAAACGGGTTACTCATCCAATCTGAAATCAGGAAAAGAAAAGTATGCAATTTTGTAAGATATAGAAATTAAAGTCAAATAAATCGTTGTCACTGCTTATACATTAAACATACGTTCATAAAGTGAATACCTGTCTTTCTGAATATTTGATCGTACTTATTTCATATTCCATCGTATCGATACAGTCCATAACAACAATCGTTTTGTTCCTTTGCATGTATAATATCTTTAGTATCTTGAGCGGGTTTGTCTATAGCTTTGAACAAAATAAAAACACAAGCGCGTAATCTCACGCTCAGGCGTTCTTGTTGTATGAAATACTAATCCTAGCTTTAAAGTTGGTGCACAAACTGCAATTAATGTCAAAGAAAAGTGTTCTGTACGTTATTGAGTTCCACAAATGAATTTTAAATGCAGCTCTAACCCAACAATAAGTTTATTGTTTATAGTTTAGTTTCTTTTCACACATTTTTCGATTGTGCGTTAATTCATTGCAATATATGAGAATATTTGATTATCATAGAAAGCATATAATATTTTTCTTTGTTTCCAATAAACACGAACATCATAAAAATGCGCAATACTTATGTTGCACTAAAATTACTAGAATGCTTTCTTTTTATATGTTACATAAGCTCACTCAAAGGGTTGTTTCACACTGCAACTGTAACTGGTATGTACCAGCGATGCTAGAGATACCATTGTGTCACGGTAACGCCACGATATCAATCCTAGACATGCAGTTTCCGCTCGCTTCTTTTATGCACGGAACAATTGGCAATATTACTGTTGCATAAAAGTCTGGCATTAGCTATGTTTTGACAAACGGACGGCATGCGTAGCGATAAACCACCTTACTTCCTGCTGGGCTGAACACGATAGGCATAAGGCTTCCCATGAGGACTCGGGCTCATTGCGTCACCTACGACGAAGAATGTTTCGCCCAGCGTCGGCCTATGAAAGGTGTACAAACCTCATAAAACGAATATCAGAAAAGCAAAGAACTCGAAGGGTTGTTTTTGCGCGTTTGTGTATACGTTTTTTACAAGGACCTTCCTTATGTCTGTTGGAAGATAGATGTATGTGTGCGAGGACAATCCTTTCAAATTAACTGTTTGCCTCGGTATTGAATAACTCGTTGGAAGTATCCTGTGGTGCAGACACTTTCTAATGTGAACAATAACCGATCCAACAATTTCTCTCCTACCGTTTATTTGCTAGCTTCAAGCACATGTATCTGTAATTTTCAACGTTGTCCTTCAAAAAGAGAAAGCGCTGGAAATTTGTATGTTTTACCTTATGCTTTAACGCTACTTTAAAGGAAACAGTTAGTGCTGTACGTCTTTAATCCTTTTTTATGGTGTAAATATTTTGCGTAACATAACAAAAAATTATACATTTTTTAAAGTTACCGCCAGCGGATCCCTGGGTCAGTAGTAATATATAAAGATGTGCGTAATCGCTACGCAGCACTATATATTGAACATACTATTCATATGGTATGTGTCTTCATATTGAACATACCTTTTTAGAAGTTGACTTCCTTAAATTATGAAACTCAAAAATCTGTTCCGACTAGTTTTATTTGTAGCCTCAGCTATAGTCTTCATACACAAGTACAACAGTTTGAAACCCCACCAATACCACAACGTAAAACGGTCCAGAGCGAGGTGACAATACTTTAAAATGTGACAGACGTAACACAAAGGCAAGAAATGCTATCTTCTTTTGCTTCAGTGCGTGATACAAGGGCGCTGTGTCTTGATATTAATATCAAAATCACCATAAATTCAAGAATTAAAGTTCTATTCTGTCGCATAGGAATACTAAAATTTGGAAAATAAATTTGAATAAATTAAGCTTAACTTTCAATCTTCGCCGGAGGAATCTCCAACTGGATGTACAATCATTCTCCGTCTACCCTCTAGTCAGACACATTCAAGCAACGATTCGTTACGCAAGACCAAAATGTAAATGTACCCGTTTAGGTTTTTTTTTATAATCTAAGGATACCCAGTGTGGTGAAAATCTGTACCTCCTAAGTTTGTGTTCGTTCTTGTTCTATTTCATCGGTCTCTTTCTCATTGTGCCGGTTTGTATTCGGTGTTGTCCCACGCACATCGAAGACTAAACTAGGGAGAGTAGGTGAGCTGTATAAAATATTCAACACACTCCCAAACAATATGATAATATCAACGCATGTGAATATAAAACTTTCTGTCATTCATCGTCTCAAGAGTTCTCTCAAATGAATGAATGGCCAAATCGGTTGTGAAAATAGTAATAATGAAAAGATGGAGTTTAAAAACTACCGATACTTGATATCAGAGTAAAATCAAAATTAAAAACTAATTTTGTTACATCTTATGTGATGTTGAAAAGGTACATTTTGCAGATAATGCACAAATTACATCTTCAGAATACTTTCAACACACACATTAACACTTGTTCATTTTATTTCTTAACAATTTCGACTAGTCACCGAATTTGCAGCGTTTCTTTGGGATGGTTCGCATTTCCAGGAAATGCGCTGGCTGAATACATTTGGTTTAGGTAGTTCGAAAAATCAATTTTGACGTCTTCTCTCAAACATCTTATCTTTATCACATTTGACTGACATAAAATAGTCATAATAATGAGGATGCAAATTACATTGCCCCATATAGTATTGATGTGATCATCATGTATAGCCAATCAATTATTGTTTTTCCATTGAAATCCAAACTATGCCTACTTATCACAAACTGCATTAAAAACCATTCAGTACAACTTACAAAATAACGCTATTTTTGTTCAAGTGTGAGAAATAGTGTGGGAATGAATGAACGCATATCAGTTAATACTAACCTGTACTTGCAAATTTCTGAAGAGCTGATTGCGATGCTACACAGGACGGCAGGCCAGTAAATAGAGCGCAGACGTTTTGTTAAGAAAATGTTGCGATAGAAATAAACGAAAGAAAAGATGAAATATTTAATGGATCAGAACTAACAGAATAACGCTATAATATGAATATTAACATGGTTGTTTTAATATCGTTAATTAACGAATAAGTGTATGTCAACCGAATCTAGTTTGTTTTAACTGAACTAAGATATCATTCAAATCAAAAACCTTGGTTTCTCTTTTTTTTGTAAAGAAACACAATTAAATAGACATATTCTAGTTTCTTCTTCATAATTTTTGAGGTACAAACTAAAAAGATACATTTCATAACTGATTCTAACCGTTCACAAGTTGCACTACAGAGTGCATAGAAAACATATATTATTTTTAATTGTGACTACAGATCTTACAATGCCTTACACTTTAAATAAATGAAAATATATGGTGTGGAGAACAAAGGATGTGTACGAAAATTTACATTAAATAATCATTTAAGTTAAAAGACGATAGATACTATTTCATTGAAAGGTTATCTCTTATTTATAACAAAACGATTTCTTGTTTAAGTTGCAATGCATGGTTGTCTAAATGTTTGATTTAGAGAAAAATATTTTTATCATATTACTCACCAGTTACTAGCCAAGGATGACGAGTTATATCAGGCAGTCCGGACTGTCCCCCGCCGACGGACGAAGAAAGTTGTGAGCAGGCAGATCCCAGCGAGTCGACGCCAACTCCCGCTGACGCGGCTGACACGGCTGCTGCCTGTTGGTAGAACTGTGCGATACTGGCACTACCAGGAACCCCCATCGGTGGGTAACTGTTCATCACACTTTCGGTATACCTACTGCTGATAAGTGATGATGCAATAAAATAAAATAGAAAAAGACAGATTTTCACATATGAGACGCGTTTATTCCAGTTGCGCAAAATACACGACGATCATGGTTACCTGCACGATTTATCATCTAGACCCGAGAAGCCTGGCATCGTCGAGTAGCTAGTGTGCGTAGTTGGGTGATTTGAGACAAAAGGATACATTTTGCTGGTTGGCGGCGAGTTTGGGCTGCCTTCACTACCGGTGGTCAATGGACTGCCTTCCGAGTTTGGCGTTTGCGACACTGTCGAGTTCGAGTTGGAAATGGACTGTGATGAGATCTGAGAGCTAATGAACGGCTGGAACTGGGCGTATTTCGGTAGCATGCTATCGATTAGATTATAAACTTTGACATGTCCGCATCACCTGGAGTACACCAAGGGCACACGGTATTGCGAATATAGAGCTAAAGATTTTGCAGCGGTATCAATAGGAAAGGAGTGACGTCGATCTGTTGACTACTCCCGACGTCTAGCGTCTCGTAGCTGGGGCAGGTTTAGTTAGAAATGTTAATAGGAATTAGCGAGAGCTCCGAGTTAGTAATGAACCAGTAGTTAGTTGATGGTACATAATGGATAAAACAATGCACTTACAAATTATGCAATATTGTTGCGAGTCACGGTCAATCTTTGCAGTAGATGACGATGTCCACTAAAGATACTTCGCACAGCAATCACAAGTTTTGGTCAAACGTTAACCGATAATACCCTTTAATCACTTTCGTTTATTCTTAACAGCTCCAGCGCTGTGTATCACCACAGCAGTTCTATTTTTATTTGAAAATGCAGACGAGTTACATACGATTAGGCAGCTGATACGATTTTGTGAAAATGATCATCAACATTCACAAAGAAAACATGAAAAGTGATAGTTTTGCTTCTCCACTTCAGTCCAGTGAATTTTTCTAACCAATTCTCTAAGCACTATGCATACTCGTGTAATTCAACATTGAAACGTTTGGTGCATTGATCACTATATTCACTCATGCTTTTCATCCGTGTTCAATATATCGTCGCTTTTCCACACATCGGCCTTTAGGGAATATCACGTCTGCCACAATAACAGCAGTACCGCCTAACACCACTTTCGTTAACACTTTTTTTTAACGCAATGATTTATACTGCTTGGCGCAATATTACAAAAGGAACTTATGGCCTTTCAAACACTCTCGATGCACACAGATAATAAATGCTTTCCGTTCGCGGGTTTGCTGGAACGTACAATTCACATGCTCCTACACGGTTTCGCGACACTAATACGTTTGATGGATAGAGATTGTGGTTACGGTGACCAAGTGAATCGAGATCACTTCTTGGTCGCTCACAGGTCTGCACCGCACATCTCTTTCGCACACATTCTGTTGCATCCGGAGGAAGTCTTGAGCAACTGACATAGGTGTGCTAGCCTTGCTCGTAGAACAATTCAAAGGAACTTGAATTGTCGCTCTTGATCCCACTCACCAATGAGAGGGTTGAGCATCTGCAAGCGGTATGCTTCGATTACCGGTGTGTTCGTTTTTTCTTATCCTCAATGCATAGTATCAGACAGAGAGAAAGTATAGCATCGGCTGCATATCCAGGAGGTGAGAGGCTTCAGAAATGGTTTAACAATCTCAGCTTTACAAAGGCGCGTGTTCGCTCTTTCGCGTGATTACTCTCTTCTCAGAGAGACACACGAAATGCATTTATCTGGTTCAACAAAAAAAGCTGGTGTTCACGTTGGTGCAGACAAATGCAGCCTCAACCATCAGCCGAGTTCCCGAGTGAGGTGACTGTATAGTGAAGGTATGTTTCCGAGAGAATATTAACCGTAGCTGACGTGTTTCAAATCGGATTAAAGAGATAAGAGGATTGCCATTGTTCGATTCAACTTAACTGCTCGAATTGGTTCCTCGCAACTTCTCGCAATGGCTATAATAGTTATAGTTTAGGGTTCTACACAAGTTTCAGCTACCTAGCAAGCATTGCAGCTGTTATCGAAGCAACTATTATAGTTGAATTATGCTGCGCGATCATGCTAACGCATTTATGTTTATGATATGTACAGCATTAAAAACATGCCATCAGTACTACAGTTCAACAAAAACGACGCCCTAATTACTGTTGCAAAATGTTTATCCTCTCGTTAATATTGTTGTGCTACGTTAATATTCCACTTTAGACTATATCTATATTTGAAAGTGTATGTTTAAAGTACATATTATGCGTACAATTACGCACCAGGCGCCTCCATTTATGTAAAATTAGAGCATGTCATAACATATTTATGTATAACATAACATGTTATAAATATTTTATACAGTTCCAATTAATACTATCCTATCTATTAAATGGTGTTTTTAGTTGCTCCTTGATGGCGCTTCTTGTTCCTTGTTGCTTGCTACGGAGGAAGGGGCCAGTTCGTTATCGCTTCGGCCACAGTACAGTCCCACTAGATAGAGCACTAGTTAGAATCAAAAGTCAAAACGGTTAATGTTACCGGTTCAATATTACCTGTATGATGCATTAAAATTCGCAAAATTGGTCTTCAAAGCAATCCTGATGTATCATAGAGTCCCATTGTATCTAGTAACAAAACTGTCATTAAAACAGGCAATAAACTAACACGTCTGCACCAACCGGCTATCTTATAGCAATTGTTTTATATATTCGGGTCTCGTAGCAGCAACCAAAATAATAATTTATGCTAATTTTATTGACCACTTTGGGTATCGAACAACAAATTGCAAACCATTCAATCGGTTGTTTGACACCTAACGTTATCGTTGTCATGCAGTAGTCATCGAATATGCTCGAATGGTTTATTCAATGTTAGTAAACGGTTTAAATCTAGGATGAGTTTGTCGTCAAATGTTTATCAAACTTTTGATTCAGTCAAGCAGTTGGCTACTAATTTGAAATTAATTTCGCTGGTAGAGGAGCGGTGTCAGAATAGCCGGTTTCTAACACGATCGGACAGCTATGTTAATAGTTAAGGTATTGTTAGAAACTTCAAAACAGATCACTCAAATGTGTAGCTCCAAAGCAGAAAAAATACGTATAAATATTGCAATAATCGAAGCAGAAGCGTTGAGGCTAACAATAAATGTATTGATTCTACTCCGGCACAAACCCATAGCCCTCCCTGACATAGACATACTGTTCTTCCTTCTAAATGCTAATTTGCTAGCAGTTTCAGTGGATCGGGAACGTACACGAGTACTATTCAAATTGTTCAACTGACTTAAGGTCTCTAACTATGGAACTGGCAGACTTCCTCAAAGTCTGAGTCGTATTAAAAATAAGTATCTGGTCGAGAATTGAACCCAGACCAGATCGTGTCATATAGCCATGTGTTACCTATTTCTCTATCGGATCGTCCATAAGACATAACAGCCTTGTCATTTATTAGAGGTTAGGGTATAATGCGATTACGGATGCATTGGAGACTTATTGCAGATTCATCGCAATCGAAAACATTCATTAATTCCAATTATCGCGATATGCCGTAGCAGTGCAAGGAAATTATTTGTTTCCATTTTTGATTAATTATCAAGCAATGTTGTTATCACCAATTCGTGTGATGCTATCTTTTCACGAGTTGTTTCGAAGCATAACGCCAGTAGTTCACATGATTACATACACACCTCCTGCCAACACATCCTTCATACATGTACATGGACACTATAATCCGTGGGGAAACTATTAATAGGCACATAAAACAATTTAAAACCTGTAAAACTTTTTATTTCTATCATAAAACCTGCTACCCTCGATGCTTCAACCAAGCAATGAGCGACCGCCATCCATGAGAGTATTGCCTAAGCGAGGGTATTTGTGTATGTTGCATACCTTTTTATTCTTGTTCATTTCACTTTTTCTCTCACTTCACTGAAAAGCAGAAGGCAATGTGAAAGGAACGAAACCAATAAATATGATCGTTGGCCGACATATTCGCGTGGAACGATAGTGAACTATTCTATCTATAAATCTTACAAACAAAGAGTTTGAATGATAGTGAGAAAGATTGAAAACCCGTAACACTCATGGGTGATGGAATAAAGGAGAAAAAAGTTCGTCGATACATAATAAAAATGTACACAACACGGGAAGTCACACAGAGGATCTATCAATGGTATATCTGATTAGTTTTGACCGTTTTACAATCGTAAAACGATTATGGCATTTTACAATGTCCTACTGCCGACTTTAGATCATTATCAATCACTCTACAGTTAACAGATAAATAAACATTGACATCATTGTATCAATCACCGATTATAGTACCGTCACCAATGATTATAATCGAATTAGTTTATGATGAATCATTTAATATGGATATTTCCATTCAACTTACCTTAACAATATTATCCTTGTTTTTTTATTAGAAGCGGCA
>KZ061905.1:10390-48039 GCA_002091835.1 Anopheles maculatus
ATCCGCTTTATACATACACTTATATCTTATCAACTGCCGAAAACGATCCCACCGTTAAATGAATTTTCCAACACGCTAACAGCTACCATTACTCTCACTTTAATGCTAGCGATTTTTATAAACACTTCAGATAACTTATTTTTTCTTTTTCCGAAATATTATTTAAACAATGATTTCACAAACTGCACAACAAATGCATTCGATTTATTATTGGCACAGATACACAAACAACCTTCGCTTCCAATCACACACGTTTAACACATAAATCATATCTTCTGGTATTTTTGCACGTATTACTAAAAACTTTCACATCAACTTTTTCATGGTAAAGGATCAGTAGGAATAGCATTTTTCAACACATTTCCGTACCAGTGAATTAACAAAACCGAGCTCGTTGACCAATTCTACGAAGGGTACCTGGAAAGAGAATAACATAATAGTGTTAAAAGTTTTATTTGGAAAAGTTTATTAAAACACAACATTACCAAAATTTGTTCTACATTTAAACACATAAAATCTTCATACTTTTATGTCCGGAAAATAATGTTAAGAATAACTTAATTTCAACTTTGATCGATAGCTAGAATAATAATTTATGCGTTTAAAACATGGGATTCCACACAGCACTACCTAGTGGTAATAATTGTAAGCACCAACAACTGATGTGCGGGGTTGGGTTTTATTTCCTTTTACACACTTCATTCGCATATTTTTCGTAGCTGGTTCTTATTGTTTGTAAAAGTTTTGGCAAGCATTCCAATTGGATTATTTTACCCATACCCATTTATTACAAAATCAACTTTGGTTAACAGCAGAAAAATGTAGATTTCAAGTCGCCAGTAATTTATTGCTGTTTTTCAACAATATTCCACAATTATCTCAGATCATTCACTAAATGCATACTTTCCAAATCTATAACTACAATAAAATACCGTTTACCACAGCACATATAAACACACTGTAGGGGATTAATGCAGAAAACAGACACCAAAGGAGAATAACGACAACACAGCAGACAGAACTTTCACGCCATCCTTTTCAATGAATAATTTTTATTAGGGCATATAATATTTTACGATCCATAGCTCGTAAAATGAAGCCTAGACCCTGTTTAAATGTCACGAGTTTATCCTCGACTGACACGCATGGCTCTGCTTCAATTGCTAAATGATTTAATGGCGTGGTGTAGTTTTGTTTTGTTTTCCGTGCAATGCATAATATTGATTTCGTTTCACAGGTAAATTATAAAACGATTTATAGGAAGTATTCAAAGCATATTCATCTAGATTTTATCCATATCATTTTTTTAATAAAAGTATCAATATTTATAGTATCAATAATAATATCATATTATTAATCAATAATAAAGTAATAAAGTATCAATAATAATATCATATTTAATAAAAGCACCACTGTTTTCTGCAATTCAATATTTATTATTCTCTTCAAGGTGGTTTATGAAAAACTTTATAATCATGTGAAATAAAAACTTTTCTTAAGCTGAGCACGTTCGATGTATTTAAATCTAACTTAACGATGGATTCAATATATCTTCTTCTTTTAAATTGTTGTTCGTTAAGCCAAACTCTTATACCTGCCATTATTGACTGCATTAACTGAGTATAGCCATAGCTAGATAGTCAGTGTTGTTTCCAGGGAGACATTACAGAAGAGATTCAATACCTGATCCTGCAGTGTAAAGACAGACACCGCAGCCGCAACTGCCACCGGAACGCTCTAAAATACTTGAACCACTATTACTAAACCATTGGTTCATGGCCGCGACAAAGCTATCTTTAAAGCAATTAGGATGAATCTATAATAGATCCTACTATGCCAGAATAACTGAACAAACACCAGTATACGAAGCAACCATAGTGGTGACGCTAACATTTGGTTCAAAATGTTTGATCGAAATCTTCAAGTTATTCCTAATATGTGATAAATCTTCTTCTTCTTCTTCTTCTTCTCCTTCTTCTTCTTCTTGGCACTACAACCTCGTGAGGTCTTGGCCTTCTATTACTAGCTTTCTGTGACTTAGTTTTACCCGTAGCTGGACAGACAGTCCTGCGTACGGGATGTGATGAATATTATCCATCAATGTTTGATATCAAGCATGATTAAAATCAGGACTACTCTTGTTACAGTTTTAATTGTTACATTTCAAAACATATTGTATTTGCTCGTGTAGCGCAAAAGCAAAGTCCGGTGCACTGAGCTTGTCCGGCTTATTATTATTCATGAATTAATAGTATTGACAATTGCTTTATTGAACATTGGTTTACGAGTAAATATTGGAGTCATAAAGAGCCCCAGTTTTCGTTACATGGACACCGGTGTTTTATTTCGATAAACGTCCTCAACACGAATCTCGAAACTTTTATTTGAAAACTTTTCGATTTTTTTTATTTGTGTCATAGCAACCTTCGGAGATACACGGAACAATTTAGGAACCTAGAGTCCGGGGTCATGCGACACTTCTAATTGCTTACTAGGCTTATAGATACCACTTAGTTAAATATGCAGTTCTCACTACGGGGGAACGAATTAGATTCGTACTGTCTTGTAGAGACCAGCACAGCAATCGCCTCGGCCATTGGTCACCGCTCCCTCGTTTCAAGTGTTTTTTCTTCGTGTCGTTATAACATTTTATTAGACACGATTCCTAGTTGAACACTTGTACAAATTCTACATACATGTTTACATCAATTAGTTTAAATGACTGTGTAAATTGTGCTTTTTAAAACTTCTCCTTAATTTAAAAAATAAAGGGGAAAATACTAGAATAAATAAATAAATTGTGCATCAAACCATCAGCTTTAGAAACAATAAATTCAAAATAACTCATCTTGGACTGGACTTACTTACTTATCAGGCGCTACGACCGATTCGCGATTTTGGCTTGCATCAACAACCTTTACTTTACGATCTGGGTCGTCCGGTGCTATTCTCATGACATGACCAGCCCACCGGAGCCAGGCGAGTCTAACTGGCTGCACGATGGGTAGGTCACCGTCACCGACCAAAAATCCATCTGAGTATCTTCCTCTTGTATCTTCCTCTTGTACCGAAGCCTGGCGAGTCTAATTCGCTGCACGATGGTGAGGTCACTGTCACCGACCAAAAATCCTTCTGAGTATCTTCTTTATGTATCTGGAACCAGATGTTCCGCCTGCTCAACCCTTTAGTTAGCTTCTCATACATAGAAGAGCCTCAATCCTATGATATCTATGTCATCAGCGTATGCCAGAATCTGGATTGACTTGGTCCTTGAAGATGGTCCGTGAAGTTTTTTTCCTGTGCGCCTCGAATGGCTCTCTCTAGCACCAGATTGAGGAGAAGACAAGTAAGCCTGTCACTCCGGCTCAAGCCCTTGATGGTAGCAAAGGGCCTTGAGAGTTTTCCATCCACCTTCACCTGGCATATGCTGTTGGTCATTGTAATTCTTATAAGCTTTCTTAGCTTGGCAGGGATTTCAACTGAGCTCATTGCGTCGTATAGTTTTAACCTGGCTATTCTATCGTAGGCGGATTTAACAACTATGAAGAGATGACAGGAGTGTGGCTGCTGCTAGGCCATCTACAAATCATTTACCATTAACGTTGCTTCACATTCATAAAACTCTATGCTAATGCTTGTCCAGTGAATGCGATTATGCATCGGATTAATCAAAACAAATATAAACTTTACCAGATTTTGAACGAGCTGACTTTAATTCACCACAAAAGCTAAGTGGAAAATACAAAAGTAAACCAACAGAAAAATCATTCATCTCAATAATGTTTTTACAGGTTAAGAACTTTAAGTCACTACGTGATCTTGCATCCAACAGAATCAACACCAATTCCTCTGTATGTAAGATCACCTGAGCTATGTATGAGCAGAAGAAGAGCAAGGGATAGTCCATTTATTACGTAACAAAACGAAACGCTGTTACGCGTATGCACCTCATTACGTTGCTGGAACAGGATCTGAGGATGGAAAATCACATTATGCTTGAGTTACTTCCCTCTCGTAATTAAATATAAAAATGTGGCTTTAACAACAATCGGAATTTATTTTATCTTTCTTTGGAAAGATATTATTGCAAAGGATACTCCCAGGTAACTCATATTAATTGGCATACCACAGTGACAAGCGCTCTTCGATGATATGATTAGAATCTTTCTTCATTTGAAAAAATACTCGTGATTCTCAATTTTCACTGTTCAATATTTATGCAATTGTCATCAAGCATTTCATTTATTCACACGGTAGGAACGGGAATCGAATCCCGTCCGGACCGGTTCCCCGTATGTAGGACTGCCTACCCTGCAGCGGATAAAACTAAGTCAGAAAGCTAACAATAGTAGGCCATGACCTTGCGAGTTTGTAGTGCCAATGAAGAAGACATATATTTTTTAAGAATACATTTACTCGTTCTTAAATCTGGTATCTACATATAAGCGCACCAATTGGTTTCTGATATCAAGCCGAGTAAAAGTAACGCACAGACTTGGCACGAACAGAATCAAACGGATCTGTCTTCATTTGTTTTGGCTCTACTACCGCAAGAGTGCTTGGCCTGTCATTACTGTTTTCCTTGACTTATGTTACCACGAGCAGGATAGTCAGGTCATGCGTACTGGGAGACGGTTCGCACGCGATTCGGGAAACGGCCCTTTCGAGTGAAAACTGGCATCGCTATCGTCTCTGCCACCAGTCTACTCCGAACACATATTTCGGCATGTCTTTACAATGTCAAAACAAACACAACAACACAACATAAAAAGGATGAGCGCATAGAGTTGCAAATTAAGTATGGCAATAAATATGTTTGCTTGGTTTCTAAACACACATGCACACTGGGCCATGGAACAAATCAAAACACTCCTCCAAGCATTAGACATTGTTGCAATTATTCGGTTTCTTACGGGTACAAACACCAGTAGCAAAAGAAACCATATGTTTAGAAAAATTTCTAGTTTCGTTGTGCCTTCGCCAGAAAAGGGGAAAGAAACAAGCAACAACAAAATCTGAATGACAGTCAGGCGGTTTCACAAACGACTTGATGTGCTTGTATGTGAGCAAAACATACCACTTCTACCTCTTGACAACGCATGCTTCACACGTACACTAGTAAAATTCCAACTCGCATCGGTCGGATGGTCTATATGAAGCACCTCGTTTCCCGGCTTAGAACGACTATTCAGCCATTGAAAGATTGTTGACGGCCCATCAACGATTTGCTCAAGTTTGATGGTCGGAATGATGATCCATCAAATGCATGATTAAGACGGTAAAATTTAAATTTGATGTACCATCGGAATCGCAGACAAAAGACAAAAAAGCAAAGCTTCAGTGCTACTTGGTCGTTCCACCGTCCAAACTACTCATGCACAGCCGGGTAGGCAAATGCATCCGAACGGCAAATTTATTACATCTCCCTATCCTGTTCTGGTTCACTGTCACCAACAGCACGATTTGTTTTCCTTTTTCGTTTTATTCTGTTTCTATCACGTTTCCGTTCAGTTATGCCACTGGCGTTTTGTTGCTCCCACACTAGTCACAAAGTCTATGGTATTAGAAACGTTTCAACATGTTTCTGTGGCAGAAGAGCCCTGGCTTTGGTAATGGACCATTCCGATGCAGAATCAGCTCTTTTGTCATTTATAAATATTTATTTTTATTCATTAAACCGCTCGTTTGCTCGTTGGTAAAAAGCAATTGCTGGTTCATTATTTCATTCGTGTTCATCAACGGTGGTAAGGTAGCATGTTGTTTCCTACACTCTTGCTTCAAATTTTTTACCGACGAAAAACTTCTGTTTTTGTTAGCAAACAGTTAACAGGAAGATGTATCACGAAAAACTTGTTATTTGCTATCACAGAAGCAGAGAAAGATATGCTTTGGTGTTGGCAATCCCGGCAGTATTTTATTGATTTCTTGCTTTAAACTATTGAGAAATTTCTGTGCTGCTATTGAACGTTGCCATATTGAGTATGTTGAGTATCGGATGGAAAAGATGTTGAGGAGTATATTACTTGCTAGCTTCCTGCCACTGCCTGAATTGTTTACTGAGTGAAATGCTACGATACCTGATAGGTGATCGCTAAACGATAGACGTGTGGATATGTGAGCAAAACGGGCAGCAATTATAGAGCATTACAAACGGAGCGTTGTTATAGCATTTTATTACTTCTTTTACTACTCATGCAGACACACAGTCATGCGGTGGAAAATGTATTTCGTCTGTGGGTGCTACACATTTCTTTCTTAATTACTGAAGTGAATGTTTTTTTTTTCTTTTCTACCGCCATTTGGTTTATTTTTGTCTTTTTTTGTTTTGTGTTTTTTTTTCATACCGTGACCAGCAACCCTGCTCGTTTTCGATCAGAATTCATTTGAGTGGGCACGGCTAGTTTACGAGATTTAATTGTGTTGATAATTGGGTAGTAATTTATCAGTTATTTGCCATAAACACTAACAATATCAAACTCTAGACAATGTGCGCACAGGGACCAACGGAATGATCGAAATTAGCATGGTTGTTCAGTGAGCTTGTTCGCACCAACACTTACAAAATGAAGCGGAAGCCATCATTGCCGATATCCACCATCAACGTCATGGCGCGCGCGTACAATAAACATTCCAAGAGATACATTGATCTCGTTCTTGCACGTTCTTTCCGGGAGAGTTGCACCAACTGAGAGAGAGTAGAAATTTTATGGCTTCGCAGTTGCTACATACATGATTGGGTCTGGCATCGGGAACGAGTGAAACAAATCTATACGCTTCACGTAAAATCAAAAGAGATGCCAGGCTAAAAATCGAACATTGTTGTTGTTGTTGTTGTTGTCGAACACTGCCTGGTAAAATCCCGCCTCAATG
The DNA here is from genome assembly GCA_002091835.1 of Anopheles maculatus. Classification (NCBI taxonomy): domain Eukaryota; kingdom Metazoa; phylum Arthropoda; class Insecta; order Diptera; family Culicidae; genus Anopheles; species Anopheles maculatus. Next base: position 17,261 of record KZ061905.1, read on the forward strand.
GCTGTGCCCGTGTGCCAAGAAAAGTATACCTGTTTACAACTTTCAACAGTGAAAAAAGACGCCTCAGGTTATACATTAAAGACCAACGTAAATTAATTACCAAATAAACGAACTCATGCGTTGCAGCCCATTATTAGCAGGTAACAAGAACAACAAAATATTGTTTATCATGAAATCATATCCAATAATAAAGTAAAAATATAATATGCTACCCTTCTTTTTGGGCATACTGCAGATTTTTTCTTCCATTGTTTTCTATGATATTACATTGGGCATCATAGTTTTCTTTTTCTGAAAATGTGAACTAAATATGATAGAACTGCCGCAATTCAGACTAAACGTTAATTTAGCTTTGCTAGATAACAGCTTTACAAAACGTTTCATTGCAATAAGATTACAACAAAACTGGTATTGCACTCCTTAGCACGTTAGTATAATATTTCTTATAAAAAATAAACGAAGCCGCTAGAGCCGGTACCAAATTCGATCCGGCATATTCCCGCGAGCGCGAATCGAGTAGAAAGCGATGGGTTATTAATTAATTTAAAGAATTCACAGGTAAACACATACGAGATCAATACCTATTGATGTTGGATGGCCCAGAAGTAGAAGAAAATTATGGATAATCTCATCTGTTTTTTTACATGTCTTGACATTGTCCTAACTTCTACGCAATTATTTCCCAGTTTAATTCCCCAACTGTAAAACAACAAAAGCTGTGCTTATAAAAGTGCACCCAATATGCAACCGTTATTTACTACTATATTTATAGGTAACGTTCTCAACGCCTAACTGACTAACCAGCTACGGGTAAAAGCAAGTCATAGAAAGTTAGAAATAGCAGACCAACCAGAGAATAGTAGTGCCAGAGAATAACAAGAAGAACGTTCTTAACTCTTCATTCCATGATTGCCTTACGGTCAAATTTTTCTTCTACCACATTATTCAAACAACAATTGCACGAAAATTGTCATGGCTATATGAACGACAATATCCGTATTTAATTAACATTTTGTTCATGATGGCACCTCGTTTAAGGAAAGAGTCAAAGAAATCGATTGAATGGTGGTTTAATATCCCATGAACCTGATAAGATTTAAATGAGTGCTGCTTGTGTGGTGTTTCGTTTTGCTACAAGTATTGTATGCCGTAGTACCTTATACTTGCAAAATATATGTTTCCCAGATAATTGTATGTTTATCTATAACGTCCACTTGTAATTTGCATTCATTTGGGTCCCTAGATATAGCAATTTATTCTGCAAACAAAAATTAACTCCAACAGCTTTTGCTTCATGTAAGACGCCATCGGAGCCGAAAATTCTGCTTCAAAGCGCTCTTTCCGTAAAGGCCTTTCAATTTCGGATTCAGCGGGGAGAACGTAAGTGGACCGTTCTTTAGCTTCGCGGTAACACGCAGCTCATGGAATCACGCGCAGAGCAAAAATCGAAACAAAAGAATTAAATTACCATAAACTTCAATATTTATGGTCTTTTGGGGAGTCGTTTCTCCCTGCTGTCCCTTGCAAGGGAGCACCATCGTCTACCTATCCCCATTACCGAAGGTCGTAAGTGCCGAAAAACTAGCCTTTAGGGAGGAAGTTTTCAGTACACAAAATTCAAACGTGTTTCTTGGGGAAAATGAAGTTTCATGGTTTCCCTCCTTTCCGCCAGCCATCACCAACCATCATCAATTGTGCGTACGACTTGCCTGTTCTTGTTGTGCGCTGTACATGTGTAACAAAATGCTCAGCTCTAACGAAGGATTCAGTTCACTGTCCTCCCGTTTTGGAAGCGAGTAAAACATGCTTGCTTTGCCAGCGCTTCAGAACTATCGGCTGATGATTCTTGCGTGCAATCTTTGCCGGCTCCCGCTGGGACGCGCTTCGAAACTTTGTTTGCTTGTGGCCGCTGTCGGCTCTACGTGACGGTGACACGAAAATCTCATTATCTTTTGCGAAAGAACGTTTCGTAAGCCTGCCTTCCCTATCTACACTCAGACCTGCTACCTTCTTTTTTGTGCTGCTACCTTTTTGTCTGATATTGCTGCTCCATGGTACAGGAGAACGGCACTGACAAGGAGAGTGTCGTGAAAGCAGGAAGCATTTTCGATGAAAAACTTACATCGACAATTCTCGGTTGCTGCAAAACGGAAGAAGTTCTTTCAATTTCAACCCTCCTTTCCGACGAAATTGAGAAAGAATTCAAGAACGCACATACACTCAAGCACTGCGGATTGTGGTTTCTGCTATCGGCGGTAATATATTGTAGCTTTTTACGGGCTGTTTTGAACGAACTGCACTGTAAAGGTGGAAGAGTTTAAGGCGAGTAGGCTTGGAATAAAAACGGAAAGAAGCGAAGAGTAGAAGTCACTGAAAATTGAAATCACCTCCACATGGTAAAGGAGCAGAAGCATGGTGAATACAGCAGCGAGGACACTGCACACCGGGACACACACGGGCAAGCGGAAAAGAACTCGACTCGTGGAGACTTTATAAAACGATGTGGTGTTACGCAGCGTTTCAGTTTGTTTATTTAGCCACGAGCCAGGCCTGATAGGGACGTAGCGGGGAAAACAGCAAGTGGTTAGGTGGAGCTATGTTTTAATTAATATTTACTCGTTTAGTTTGCGGATGGCTTCGAAAACCATCATATCAAACGATCGTAATATGAGATGGGCTATCTGTTTTAAAGTCATTTACCATTTCATAGACATTTTCAAGAACATATTGGAATGCATTTGCAACGCTGAGGCTGTAGCCTTCAATCTATAGGGCTCCGTATTGCTCCTAATTCACGTAAATGCGTAAAGTAGCGTTGCACTTAGTATAATATTAAGCACTGATTCTCTTTTGAACACCATCAGGTAATTGTGTCCACTAAAAAATGTTAAAATAGCTCAAATACGGGAAATTCAGGACAATGCAACTTCAAAATGAGGAAGGTCTTGTTCTTCTACTGTATGTAAGCTGCCCGCTACAAAAATTACCTACACCCGAATACCAAGTTCTGATGCACAATAGTATTGTCCAATCATGATCCAGTCATGAATAGCGTAGTACATTGGTATCCTACTGCTATTGGCATCCAATTTACTGTGCAAATCAAAACAGTGATCGTCCCGTTAACAAGCCGATAAGTTATAATTTGCACAAAAAATCTTATGTTGTTCCAGAAAAGGCACAACAAAAAATGGCAGAATGATATAAGATGTTCATGTTATTCACAAACACTATTATTTTACTTAAGTTCTACCCTGTGCTCAATCTTTTATACTCGTACTCAACGACCCGACCTATGGCGCATCAAGCATAAACAAAGAGGTTGATACACGAAGCGATTGCTGCGAGATTAAGACAGCACGTCTCCCGGACAGAGTTGTGTAGTGCCTGATAAGCTCGTAAGAACGTGCGATTAATTTCTTCAAATGGCTAATTATGAAGCAACTGAGTTTTTAATTATTGATTATATTGTGAATTTATATTTATAATTGATTTTATGGCTATTTTCTGACATTCTATTTCTTATTGTTTCGATTTTTCTTGGATGCAAGTATATTTTTCATAGTTGTTTGTGGGAAGCGTGTGATTTATTGTTAACTGAACCGACGTCAGCCAACAAAGATCCGGTTAATGCATGTTTTGTGGTAAAATGATTAAAAGTGCATGATTGAAATTCAATAATAAGAGGATTTAATGATAGAAAGACTTAAAAGACTACCGAGTTAAGGGGTACAAAAAAGCCTAGTAAACCATTGTATAGCCGGCATTGCCTGAATGATCACAAGTATGTTGTACTAAATCAACTTCAACAACATTTGCCGATGTTATGTAGTCTTTAAGAAAAAATTTGAACCTATTTTTACAAAATCCTAAACATTTCTCGCGCTTTTTCCATTAACCCTAAAGGTATAAAATTGTGGGTTTCTATTATTTTTCGTTATTCTTTTTTGTATCCGGATGGGTTTTGGTATTGTTATTGCTGTCCCGGTACCGGACCCGAAAAAAACTGGCACCAATACCATTATGCTTCTAGGCCATCCCTACATACATTTAACCTGCTGCATACTTCTATAATCTGTAGGACTAACCACCATTCGAAATTTAGCATTAGAAACCTGCACCTGTACTGCTAGAAATGAATAAATAACTTGATTGTTCGTATAATCTATATTCTCTGACCCTCTCCTTCTAGTCCAGTGCATTTACTTTGTCAGTTCCTCGAAAAAATTTCTTGATTCTCCATTACTACTCCATGCTGCTTAACCCACACGAGTAAATAAATGCATTCATAAATAAGCTAATCATTTACGATTATACCACGCTCGCATCAACACCTGTTTGCATTACTCGACAGCCTTTTGGAACAAAACGCAAGAATTGAAGCATGTCACTTAAGGCCATGTGAGCATTGTGTTAATGCAAATCTTGCATATATTTGTGTAATGTTGTATGCAAAACAAATGTATTTATGCAACAGTATTTAGTTGAACAAAGTTAGACTGATAGTTCATTTTGTCCATTTCCAAGTAACATTATCTTGCACCTTCCTAAATACACTGCAAGGTAATAAAAAGAGGTCTTAGGAGAATAACTTTAAACTTTTTGAAGAGTTGATCTTCTCAAATGAGGAAATAGTTAAGTTAGTACAAACATTATCACTGCTAATATCCTAATATCCCTACCAATTTTTTAAAAATACCGATTTTCACGATAAATTAACTTACCTTACATGTGCAAAACCACGATTTCTGATTTCAAGTAATTATTCAAAGCAAAACTATGTATGCAATTTTTTAAAACAATCTTACTCAATTCACTATTAAATTTTCTAATATGACAAATCTCTCCCGGAAGATAAGGCTGCCCTTAAATATTTATTTACTTCGTTCACAACATTAAAAAAAGCTATGACTGTAATACAACAGGCGAACGCTGCTTCCACTCAAATACAAATTCGAAAACAAACTGACCCGATCGAAGAAGAGCTTATTCGATTATTTCGCTTATTCCAGCCCACACCTTTGACCTTAACACAGCACAACCTGTGCCTTAGCAAAAGAGTTGCAGTTAAAGCTTATTGTTTACTTCTGTGTTCATTATTACTCAACAGTTTCAAGGACATGAGTCGACATCTATGGAATTCGTGAGGTAATCCCTGTAGACAAATACGTAATGTCCTATACGTAATGTTCAGGTTACAGCAGAAGGCTTGCAATAAATAACGATTGTACAGGCTCAAGGACAGTAAGTAAAAAGCATACCGTGCAATCGAAACACACTCCCGGGGTAAGATAACGGCCATAGAACCCTTTTACTGCTCATTCCCACCATTGGTGGCCTTAACCTGCCTGTCAAACCGAGGCCGACGAACGTCTGGAATAAATTGTCGTTCCATCATTCTTCCTACATGAAGATGCGATGCATGTGTATATGTGGTGAATGTGCATTGTTTTGTTTCACTTTGAATCAAAGCTAACCAACCAGTCTTGTGTCGATGTGATGGTGCAGCATGGTGACACTCCCAGCAGTGGTTACTTTAACTCTTTTGGCACTACAGCAAGAATTTACAGCAAATGTTGGTTTCTTCGCAATACCAAAGCTTTTGAGCATCCTGAGACAAACGGGCTGCCTAGTTCGGGATAAGATGCACAATAAAACAGCCTGTCACGGCACAACAGCGAGTATGCAGCACTTTCGAACGGATGAACGAAAGAGTAAGGAAAACTTCAATGAGGGACAAATATTCGTACCCGAACATAAATACATAAAGAAATAGAGTTTATTGCATCGTAAAATATGCAATTTTGTTGTTATATTGGCGATTTAGTCTGTGTTTTTTTTTCCTTTCTGACATTCTATTTCTTATTGTTTCGATTTTTCTTGGATGCAAGTATATTTTTCATAGTTATTTGTGGGAAGCGTGTGATTTATTGTTAACTGAACCGACGTTAGCCAACAAAGCTCCGGTTAATGCATGTTTTGTGGTAAAATGATTAAAAGTGCATGATTGAAATTCAATAATAAGAGGATTTAATGATAGAAAGACTTAAAAGACTACCGAGCTAAGTGGTACAAAAAAGCCTAGTAAACCATTGTATAGCCGGCATTGCCTGAATGATCACAAGTATGTTGTACTAAATCAACTTCAATAACATTTGCCGATGTTATGTAGTCTTTAAGAAAAAATTTGAACCTATTTTTACAAAATCCTAAACATTTCTCGCACTTTTTCCATTAACCCTAAAGGTATAAAATTGTGGGTTTCTATTATTTTTCGTTATTCTTTTTTGTATCCGGATGGGTTTTGGTATTGTTGTTGCTGTCTCGGTACCGGACCCGAAAAAGACTGGCACCAATACTATTATGCTTCTAGGCCATCCCTATATACATTTAACTTCTATAGCATTTAACTTCTATTTCTAGCAGCATACTTCTATAATCTGTAGGACTAACCACCATTCGAAATTTAGCATTAGAAACCTGCACCTGTACTGCTAGAAATGAATAAATAACTTGATTGTTGGTATAATCTATATTCTCTGACCCTCTCCTTCTAGTCCAGTGCATTTACTTTGTCAGTTCCTCGAAAAAATTTCTTGATTCTCCATTACTACTCCATGCTGCTTAACCCACACGAGTAAATAAATGCATTCATAAATAAGCTAATCATTTACGATTATACCACGCTCGCATCAACACCTGTTTGCATTACTCGACAGCCTTTTGGAACAAAACGCAAGAATTGAAGCATGTCACTTAAGGCCATGTGAGCATTGTGTTAATGCAAATCTTGCATATATTTGTGTAATGTTGTATGCAAAACAAATGTATTTATGCAACAGTATTTAGTTGAACAAAGTTAGACTGATAGTTCATTTTGTCCATTTCCAAGTAACATTATCTTGCACCTTCCTAAATACACTGCAAGGTAATAAAAAGAGGTCTTAGGAGAATAACTTTAAACTTTTTGAAGAGTTGATCTTCTCAAATGAGGAAATAGTTAAGTTAGTACAAACATTATCACTGCTAATATCCTAATATCCCTACCAATTTTTTAAAAATACCGATTTTCACGATAAATTAACTTACCTTACATGTGCAAAACCACGATTTCTGATTTCAAGTAATTATTCAAAGCAAAACTATGTATGCAATTTTTTAAAACAATCTTACTCAATTCACTAGCAAATTTTCTCATATGACAAATCTCTCCCGGAAGATAAGGCTAAAATATTAGGCCCTTAAATATTTATTTACTTCGTTCACAACATTAAAAAAAGCTATGACTGTAATACAACAGGCGAACGCTGCTTCCACTCAAACACAAATTCGAAAACAAACTGACCCGATCGAAGAAGAGCTTATTCGATTATTTCGCTTATTCCAGCCCACACCTTTGACCTTAACACAGCACAACCTGTGCCTTAGCAAAAGAGTTGCAGTTAAAGCTTATTGTTTACTTCTGTGTTCATTATTACTCAACAGTTTCAAGGACATGAGTCGACATCTATGGAATTCGTGAGGTAATCCCTGTAGACAAATACGTAATGTCCTATACGTAATGTTCAGGTTACAGCAGAAGGCTTGCAATAAATAACGATTGTACAGGCTCAAGGACAGTAAGTAAAAAGCATACCGTGCAATCGAAACACACTCCCGGGGTAAGATAACGGCCATAGAACCCTTTTACTGCTCATTCCCACCATTGGTGGCCTTAACCTGCCTGTCAAACCGAGGCCGACGAACGTCTGGAATAAATTGTCGTTCCATCATTCTTCCTACATGAAGATGCGATGCATGTGTATATGTGGTGAATGTGCATTGTTTTGTTTCACTTTGAATCAAAGCTAACCAACCAGTCTTGTGTCGATGTGATGGTGCAGCATGGTGACACTCCCAGCAGTGGTTACTTTAACTCTTTTGGCACTACAGCAAGAATTTACAGCAAATGTTGGTTTCTTCGCAATACCAAAGCTTTTGAGCATCCTGAGACAAACGGGCTGCCTAGTTCGGGATAAGATGCACAATAAAACAGCCTGTCACGGCACAACAGCGAGTATGCAGCACTTTCGAACGGATGAACGAAAGAGTAAGGAAAACTTCAATGAGGGACAAATATTCGTACCCGAACATAAATACATAAAGAAATAGAGTTTATTGCATCGTAAAATATGCAATTTTGTTGTTATATTGGCGATTTAGTCTGTGTTTTTTTTTCTCCTTTTAATTTGTATGGAACTGAGATTGTGGATGAGGTGGCTGGAAAGATATGCACTCTTTCTGGGCTACTACCGTATAGTAACCGTTGCCTGACTGTAGCGCTTTTGACTTCTCGCTCCAGCCGAAAGGCATCGCTTTGTTTCACGATATATTTGTACAGTGACGTGTCCAACCCCGTGTGTACCCAAATCGACAAACTGGTTTTCTGAAACGTAATATTCGGAAAATCATTTTTTCCATTACTTAGTTTTTTTTTTCCTTTTTGTTCAAACGATGTCAAATCACTGGCATGTTTCATAACATCTATGATTCTGTTTCGCACGAACCGGGGCGTCACAAAACAATTGCTATTAAGCGCACGCTGTATTGATAGTTAGTTAACAATCAACGTATCAGGAATACTTTTTAATTTTAATTCAAAGGTACTCTTTAAAACAGCGTCACGAAACGAAACCTTTAAAATAATATAATCACACGCAAATCACTTTACGAAATAAACAAAGAAAATATTATTATCTTTAAAATATGGAACTAGTTTTGTTTAAACTTTTTGCGTTTTGGGTATAAAACTCACAAGTGGAAGCTCGCAATTGTAAGATAGATGGTTCACCCGTTCAAGTGAATGATCATTTTCCGTTTCAGTTTTTTTTTCATTTATTTAGAGAGACTTCAGCCGCCTCTTATATTCCGTTTCAGTAAATCATTTGTGATCTTTGTTTTCCTCTACCGTGTAAATAACGATTCCATAGAATGCCTTTGCTTTCGAAAAATATTATAAAATCATATTTTTTAAATATTGTATGCAACTCTAGCATTTATCTTACCTAGTGACTAGCCACTAGCTTGAATTTCAGCTCAGTTTTCAACGGAAAGATTAAGATATAAAATAATGCCGATTTATGCATTGATTTCGACAGTAAATTGATGACAGTCAAATGATATACGGTAGAGCAAAGAGGAATAATCCTTCCTGACACTATTGTTTACAGCTAATATGTAGGAAAAGAACAAAAATTGTAAACGATAGCTCCCTGTTTGTCCAAAAACTCTCCCACTCCTGACATTATCGATTGTTTTATTGTATTCTTTTTTGGTTCATGATTTGATCAGAAGGGTTTTTCAACTTAACCAACAATCTATTGGTCTTCATCATTCTGCATTAGCAACGAACGAAGAGGAGTGTAGGGCAAGGCAAATCATTAGTTGAGATAAACAACATGACATCTAAGGCCATTATTTATGTCCACGCTGTGACTATTATTTTACTGGTTTATTAGTACATTCATTTAGAAATGGTAGGTAGGATTTTGTACAGTTAAAAAAAGTCGAACAGAAGTTATTGCTAATGAAAATGAATATATTACGCATTTCTTAAGATGCACGCAGCAGTAAATTCATTGACAATATCTTCTCAATGGTAACAATAAGGCAATGCCTTTGTTGTTAAATAACAAAAATAAAATAAACATGTCAAAATAAAAAACGGCGAACCACTAAGAAACGGCGAGGACTAAGATTAGGTTTATTTAAGAAATCTTCTTGTTTAATAAAACTTTTTAGTTCAATAAACAGATTTTAGTTCAAGTCGGTTGTTATTGCATGTTGTTTTTATGAACGTTTATTTTATTTAATTTTTTAATTTATGCTTAATATGCTTTATTTATTTAATAATTGTAGTATTGTCTTTTTTCATCCCAGTTCAAATGCATCACACGAATAGATTGTTTCATCTGCTCTAATAACAATAAACATTATGCACACACGATGGATAAAATACCGACGGGAGGATCATATGCAACAGCATTTGGATATATTCTACAGTTTCTATTATTTAAATGATTAAAGCGTATTTGTATAAAATTAAAACTATTTGCTTCTGAGTTCTTTTCCCTAGTAGGTATTTTCCCTATAACAATTACAGAATTGTTTGTATTCCCGACGGAGGTTAACTAAGCTTTACATATATCAATCTTTGGATTTGAACCAGCAGCGACCAATTAAGTTTTCATAATATTTATTTTGCAATGATTTGTTTGGTTTTTACAAACGTTTTATAGGACATTGAAGCATTCGAATGAAATCACACTATCAGTATCTCGCATCAAAATTAAACTGTCAATTACCATTGCGCTGCATGCGTAGTTTTTTTTTTCGAGAGGGCAGCAAAACAAATAAACTTCACACTCTATGAAATATGATTTAACAACCGCATCTAAGTGAGCTGCATAGCGTTTATGAAGCATAATTATTTGTTTACCTCGTTTACATACGTTAAGCCATCGTAAATACATTCATCATCATATCTCAATGGCAAGGTGGTAGAATCTTCCTTCTCAATATTGATGATTGTAACAGCTGAGTCCGGGCCAGCAGCTATTTCAATTTTGCTATGCTCTACCATCGGGCAAGGAAGCTTTGTCCTACGCTGCTTCGGAATCCCTTGGCACTGGAGACTACAATCGTGCTGCTGGATCATTTTCAGCGGTACGTAGTGTTGCTCTTTTTCCTCGTTTAGCATTTGGCTTGCCATGTTTGCTTTCTCTTTATTTGGGAGAAAATCAAGTAACTGCGAAAAGAAACATGGTTGCATATTTCGGTGAAATGCGTATGCGTATCACGCGATAAAACAGGCTCGCTAGAGCTAGTGTTTGGAAACGATTTTTAGTACAGAAATAGGTTCACTTCAAAGAACGCCAAAAAAGCTCATAATACCCGCCCCTATTTCGGTTGTTGCATTTTCTCTCTCGCTTTTCGCACCGCAGTATTCAGCAAGAGGGAATAGCTGAGCCATATGGATTCATTTGCTACACAATCGATACCGACGACCTTTTAGTACAAATTTTGAGAGTGCGGAACACCCGAATGCACAGGAGTTTACTTTACCAAGTGCTTTCATAGGTGTCGCCGAGGACCAAGGTAGAGGACTCGTTTTTCTCTCTAAACAGTCTCGTCAAACTCGGTAAGAGATATTAACTTTCCATCACACGAAACTGTGCATGCGTCTACATGTGTTTGTGTGTGTATGTGTGTATGTGTGAGTGTGCGTGTGTGTAGCTACGTCGGGTGGTTTGTGCCTTCGCTAATGTTGGGAAAAACATTTTCCTCAAAATTTCCCGACCACTCTTTCACCACTGGATGAAACTTGGAAAATTTCCCTTTTCACCTTTTATTAGGTTTATTTTCACCAACGGAAAACCAATGCACGGGCAACCATCGGCTCCAATGGTAAGAATGCGACAGCCTACCCTGCAGCACAAATCATCCCTTGTCGTTGAGGACATGCCTGGGATTTGTTTGTCAATTTTAAGTACTGTTGCATTAAGTGAAGGAGGACAGGTTTCGCAGGGGAGACTGTCACACTGTGATTTGGGATTGGAGGTTTTTGTTTTGATGCCATCAGCTGAGTTCGACCAGCGCTAAGGAAGCTGTGAATTGTGTTAAGAAATTCATTCCTTTTATGTCTTTTTGATAATTATACTCGTTCTGTGTTAATGTTGTTTGCAAAATTTTATATTGAAAATACATTTTTCCGTCGATGTATTAGCATGGATGAACAAACTTGTTGGTTGTCAGGCCGGGAAACAATCATGCGTAGGTCAACAAAATCGGTTGAGCTATATACGATCATATGTAGTTAGCTCAATTGATGTTTAAATTCCATAATTTGCTAATCTTTTATCATTATCTTCCATAAATTACACCAACATGTTAACAAACGATTACAGATCCATCTATAGTCTATCATCAAAACCAGCTTTTGTTCGTCTTATCTATATCCATGAACGCACAAATACTGAAAATTTTACCACATAATGATGAACAATTGTTAATATTGATCAAAAATCTAAGGAATGGTAAAACTATCAAACACAACTTCATTTTTCAAACCTAGAGTTTTTCTTTTCACTTAATGTTCTGTTCATACAACCTTTTTCTCACATAAATAATTATTATACATCTCGAAGATTTTTTCAAATAGCAACGCTCGATTAACAAACACTTACATACGGCTCATTTATTTGTTAGCGGGTACACTAAAGTATTACGCCTATCTTCAGACGTCTTCTATGAAGATTAGATTTTTATGCACAATCTATGTTGCGTTAGAACGCGGCTCCAATCGATGATAAGTCCTCACTGAATGCAAGTAATAACTTTGGAAAAATAATATAATAAGTAGGGGAGAGCTTCGTCTTTTTCAGGTAAAGTTTGTGTTGTTAATTTTTGTAGCTATATTTACATATTCTGATGGTGTAGCAGAAGTAGTTCTAGATTCAAAATTACAACATCAACAAAAACTACTCACAGCTTTTTTGCCGGATATTTAAATGCGTTCATGTTCAATGCGAATTGTTTGTGCATATGTACTTTTCTACAATACCGATTCAGTCGATTGTGGCAATGAGTTAGTGCAATTATCATTTTCTTCCATCTATAATTTGCCACCTACGTATTCAAACACATGTATGTTTAGCATTTGCCCACTCACCCCCTAGAATTACGACCGGCTAAAGTTAACAAACACTATTTCACACTGTTCAATCTGCTACACCAACACTCTGACCTGTAGCAGCCATTCAATTTCTTTGTCACATAAAACGTATCTGCGGTTGCCTGGAGCTGCTCGTTCCGCTCATCACACATTTAAAACGCACACTCCCAAACACACAGACACACACACACGCACGCACACACTTCACAAAACGCCACCAAGTTCCATGGTGGTGTGCGTGTCATACCGTGGCTTCCTTACATATTCACATACACCATCAACAATATGTAACTCGCACACCAGCTCAATCCTATCTACCATACTATGGTTGGCGTATTGTATTTACTTTGCAAACGGTTAGCTGCAAACGACAAAGGGGGTCATGTTTTTCACTACTGAACATTTTCCGCCTGCAGCCATAGTAAGGCCGGGACCAACGTGTAGACTATCTAACTAGGGCTCGTGTCTGGGACAGTTTTTCACCAAATCGTGTTCAAACGTTGCCGGGAAAACATCGTTGATACTAGGAATCAAGCATCGTTAGTACGAAACACAAGTCTTTGGTGCTTTGGGACTGACAGGTCCCATGGTGTCTTGTGGAAAATATTCGGTACGGATATCTAGAATACTTCACCCAACTCTAACAAACACAACGTCACCAATAACGAACATAGCCTGATACATGGTTCCATCACACAGCAATTCAAGTTACCTCAAGTTGCATCACCAGTGAAAACCCTGTGGGACGTCGATAACCTCGAGCTAACAACTGTGACGCACACAATCTAAACGTTATGATAGAAAAAGTTCGAACAAAAAACAAGAGCATCAGAAGCATCTATCCCTTCAAAGCATCAGTTAAGATTTAAGCGAAAAGTAAATTGAGTTTTGTTGCTTTTGTTTCATACGCATTTTGTAGTCCAACTCAATGTTGGATGTTGTAGTTGTTAAAATTAGATGTGTATCCTTATCTGTGTGTCAACAAGAGTGCAAAACGCAAGAGATATTCCAGCAAATACCTTGAAGGCCATAATTCAGCTACGTCGCATTCATGTGAGTATTACAATTTCAAAATCTTTCACAAACCTTCTAGACTATTTAAAACGCTTGCTGTGTCGAGTGTCCTTCAAGACCTGCAATCCAGCCGCGTTTCCATCTGCTTCTTCAGGGCTTATAAGTTCGTCTGAAGTTGATCGGATGTTATTGCCTAAAACACACTGTCAGTTCATCAAAAACAATGCGGCACGACGACTTACACTGTCACTGCTTCCACCTGTCTGCCCACTCACACATAAACAAAATGCCAAACATACAGTCAGCTCATAGCAGTATCAGTAATGACACAAGCCTTTAAACAGTTTCGAACCCTTGCCAACTAACTGTCTCATTCTACCGTACATTCAACCTTCCATTCATTCATTCGTTTCACCATACATACATCAATTCCCCTTCATTAGTATTTCGTCTACAGTGTTGATATACGGTGTCTAAGCCTTGTGTTTCAGAGCATGCGAGAACATACTAATCTAGCAAATCAGTGAGAGAATGTACTGCCTGCGTGCGTGCGTGCGTGCGTGTTTACATGTCAGCTGGTGATCTGTCATTTGTTTGCATTCGTTGTTGTATTCGCATCTCTCGCATCGCTCAGTTTGAATTCATTCACATCATTCTTTCGTAGCGCTGCTCATAGCTTTTGACAGATGCACAGATTTTACACTCTTTTCACATTCTCCTTTACAACTTTGCAACGGTAAATTTGATCATCTGTTAAACGTATATTGTGCGTGCGTGCGTGCGTGCGTGTTTACATGTCAGCTGGTGATCTGTCATTTGTTTGCATTCGTTGTTGTATTCGCATCTCTCGCATCGCTCAGTTTGAATTCATTCACATCATTCTTTCGTAGCGCTGCTCATAGCTTTTGACAGATGCACAGATTTTACACTCTTTTCACATTCTCCTTTACAACTTTGCAACGGTAAATTTGATCATCTGTTAAACGTATATTGTCGTTATAAAAATACAATATTTTCTATATTGTAATGCATGCGTTTCTACCATTATTATTGTATGGAATTTCATATGGAAAAGACACTAAAACGATGAGCTTTTTTCAAAGTTAAATGCTTTTGAAGTTCTGCACTACGCATGCAGTATTAGCTTTCATAACAATCGTATAAGCATGGTGTTATTTATAACTTTTTATATTTTTTCCTCAAATGCCACTATAGAAACATTGTAGAAATACTGATAGTCCAATATTGCTCGTTGCATCTAAATACATGTGAGATAGATTGCAAAGCAGCAATAAAAACCGATAGCAAAAATTTTTTTTTTTTCGAATTATCCATTGTCTGTTCCTTGGCAACTTCTTTCGCTAGCTGCTGCAGCCTAACCTTAACAAAGAAAGGGAAGATATTTTCTGTCTCGTTTTTGATATCCCACAACTACAATCACGCGCAACTACATACCTAAAAAACGGGAATTGTGCATGTAAATGCTGTAAAATCCGAAATAGCGGCGAGAACCTGTTTTGTTGCTATAAAAATTGCTCTTTTTCATTTCTTTACATTACGCTGCTCCTTCGCCTGGGCTTAAACTAGGCAACGCAGAGAAACTAGTTACGTAGCGAGGAGAATGGTAATAAGGTTCACTTTTCGTCTTGCATGTATTTTGATGATATTTCGAGTTGGATTTTGTTTTTTTTTGTTCTTCTTCACATCGTATTGCAAAATATTTCAACGTATACGCGTTGGGCCACAGGAAAGAAATCAGAATACCCTCCGTACACAGCAGATAGCGAATAGTAGATAGTCCAAAGATGCGATGTGGGTGTTAAATTTGCATAAGTATGGCGATGCCATCGCTTGATTCGCTCGGGAGAACGTTTGTGAGCGTGTGCAGTGTCTTCATTTTGAGCATAATGCAGCTCCATACTGTTGAAAAGAGTAAAGTAAGGTATAGAAGATTGTGGTGATAGAACAGCAATAGCAAGAACAAAGGGAACAATAAAAAATACTAATCAATAGAAGGCTATTCCTTCTATTGGTGGCTTGGAGTCAGTAACGCAATTTCATACACAGCATATATTTAGATTGTTTGCACTATATATGAGATTCAATATTGATTGATCAGCTTTAGCGTTAATTACTACAAATGTTCCAATTATTGTTTTGCAATCTATGCTAGTTTTATTGTGCTACGCATAGTCGATTTTTGTGTAGCCGAAATCGGAAACCAGTGCAGATTAGTTAAGTCGTGGATTAATGGATAGATTGTAGTACTAAGCTTTTAAATAATCGATACTCGTATAATCTCTCTTGTTGATCATCTGACAATATTGTCAGTTGACTTAGCAATGCTTTGTAAAGTATAATGTGAAAGCTACTACCCATAGGACTGACCAAATTTTTACTCACGTAAATTGATTCAATACTTGCTTCAGTGGATCAACAGTTTTGAATCTTCAACTCTTACTATGTAGTACAAATCATCAGTTCCAAATTACAATCATGAGTCACATCAGAAACATGTTGACCAAGTTAACCTAAATTAACTGTTTGAAAACTTTTGGAATGTATTTTTTTTTTAATTACACACTACAACAAAACAAATTCACACACCAAATGACCATGTGCGAACGCAGATTGCAGGTTTTCAAGAGAGCATTTTTACTTGCCGCGCAGAACAGAGGTGAGAGAAAGAGCGTTATTACTTGTCTGAGAATGAAGAAGGAAAGTAAATAAGCACATAACAGGGAGGAAATGGGGAACCTAAGGTACGTTGGTATTCAGTACGAGAGTCGAAAACATTTGACTCCCAAAATTCTCGGCACAACCTATCAAATCTAACATTATTACACACTCGAGGAAAATCCTGAACCCGTTCGATACATTCTGCAAGAAAGATCCCTAAGGGTAGAGACTGATAAATCGAATCGGCGCAAATAGCATCAGGCAACCCATTTCTGCAAAGGGAAGGTATAGGATAAACGGGTCGGCAGGCGAATCGACGAACGAATTAAGAACCGAATACAAGCATCAATGACATTTCGTCGGGACAAGAAATCCCAGGAAAGTGTGCTGCGACTATGGCACCGCTCCACGTTACGCTATTTCCAACCCAAACACTGCCAACGGTAACGTCGATGTTCGCATCATGAGAACGATTTCGTTCCGTTTCATCAATTGGTCCATTTTGTTTCGGCTGATGTCGTGCATTTCTCTTTTTTCAATTTCAAACCCATCGTTGTGTGTGCACATCTGGCCACTTCAAACGATCGAAGTAACCCTTCGAATGATAGGACAGAATGTTCATGGTTCCTGAAATCGTCAAATCCTCTTGCCCACCTAAGCTGTTGGAAGGTAAGTTTAGGTATATTTAAAATATTGTATTTTCTCACTCCCTCACTCACTCACGGTAAAGTGGTGTCAATTGTTCATTGCTGAAACAGGTGCAGCAACATTAGCACGTTTCCTAGACAATGTAGATCCGGTTTGCATTTGATAACTGCAGGTCAAAATCTGTTCGTACAAAAACACTTTGAATGAATTAATACGCATGTTAGAATAACCATAGCCAAAGCGAAATTTTCTATTGCTTTTGAAATAATTCATCCGACAATGTGGGGCATTGTTTATGTTTACTAGCAAATTTTGAAATAATGTTGGATGAGTTTTACAGTAGATTGTTTAAGACATTTCAAGTAAAACACTTATGTTAAGTCTAATATATCTTCCGTTACAGCAAGTTTTTATAATAAACTGCCAAATTTCTTTAGCTTAGTACCAGAAGATTGCAAACAAAAGACGGCGCTTGTGTCCAGACTCACAGGTGGCCAACATCGGGGTTGGTAAGTACAGTAAGCTTAGTATATCGTTTCATAATTTCTATACGCATATTGGTAGACACTCTAAATCGTAGAAGGAAGCTGTGTGCGAGCTGTAGAAGGAAAAAAAATAAAAAGCGTTCAACGACCACCAGCGGATGAAATGAATCGACGACGGTAGGAGAGAGCCCCATCCCAATTGAGATTTCTTCAGTTCCTGTTTCCGACATCACCACCGGTCGTCAACGATCCCACTTAATGCCAAAAGCGCACGCGCGCTGGGGCGCTTAGAGGTGTGCGTGCTGACTCACATAATCATTTCCGAATTCTTTCTCTCCAGCAGTATTTGGACAGTCTTCCGTCGCACTCTCTCCTGGCATCCAGTCAGCAGCTGGGGTGATTTTGGTAGTCGAGAGAGCAAGGCACGCTCTTTCGGTGTGTGTATTTTTTTTTTTTGATTGCTGAAGCAACCTTTGTCAATTGCCGGTAGCTACTTCTGCCGCTATTGTGGTATAGCGTTTTCGGCCGTCTCTCGCAGCGTTTTGGTACGGACGGTATATGCAACACGCTACACTCTCACAACCCAGCCATACGGCCAGCAGAACACATCGTCGTCATCTTTAACGCCATCGTAGCGGACTGTACTGCTCTCGTTGTCATCAGGATCGTTTCGGTGTTTGCTGCCTATACTCACCCCCGGTTTCTGCAGCACTTCGTTCGCTGTTACGGCTGTATGATGTGATTTTGTTTTCTCCAGTCGCCAGTACAGTATGCGGTATCAGTGAATCCAATTCGTAATTTCTGAACGAATCGAGCCGTTTACAAATGTTTGTGTGAAATAAAACTTGGGCTTATAAGCACAGTTCAGTGGAACAGTGTGTGGTTTTCTTTAGTTGGTTGTAACCATTATAAACTCTTTTCCGACCAGTGCACTTACTTTTCCAGAAACGATTCCACTGATATGGAGAAACTCAATAGCAGTAAAGTGAATGTGGTGAATACTATCGATAGCTATCAATTAAATCAGTGCTACTTATCAGTTTTCCATGTGCTCCTAAGTGTTGTTCGAGTGCAGCTTCATGAACGTATACTGAATGTATCCTGAGTGCTACTTATCCGGTATACCTTCAGTATACGTAACAAGAGGCGACACAATCATCGATGCTGTTCTGGTTTCCGGACGAAGTGTTGTACAGTCGGTGACACATTGAATTGTCTAATAGTTGGTTTGTTTGAATCAAATTCCGCAAAATACATCAACCCATCACAAGTGCAATTATTACGTTGTCAATACGCATACGCCATCAGGATAGATAATGTTCGATTGACACCAGAGAAAACGTTATATCCGACAGACATTTAGCTTTTGTACTATCACCTTTTCTTGGCTCCACAGGTATCGGTCGGCTGGCGTTTATTAATCACGTATGCGTAACTGGATAATGTGAAACACTACCGAGTTTGGAACACAGACAAGACACATTATGCCCATCATAACAAATCATGAAGGTCGCTTAAAAATAAAGCATAGTAGAAATGAGAAATAAAACTGTATTTAAAACATCAGTCGTGTCAGACTCTGAGAGGATGAGCAAAGGAGAGAGAGAGAGAGAAAGAGCGAATATTAGAGTTGGAAAAGAAGAGAGAGGAAACGTTTTCACAGTCAGAAATAGCATAGGGGAACACAGTTGTGTCAAGCAGAAGACATTCGTACAGCTGCCCAGAAGGTAACATTATAGTAAAGAATTTTGTAAGGTAGCCTGGATTTGTACTAAGGATATTTCTTCATAGATTCGCAATTCATGGACCCACGGGCATTATCATTATCCTAGCTCAGAAAACATCGAACTCAACGAGACATTTTTAACTGACAGGCGCACTGACGAAGGTCTGCCAACTCTCTCCCGCATACAACTTCGAGAATATAAGTTTGTTCATTTTTTTATCCTCATTGAACTAGCAGCAGCCTAGAAGACCAAATCAACAACCGCCTATCGGTCCCTTGAGATACGTTGGTGAAATGAATATGTAATGCGATATTAATATTAAATGTTTGTTGGAATAAAGCTTTTTGTGGGATACAAACACAAAACCTGGTCTGCAAAAAAAAAACACACACACACACACACGCACGCACACAACACCACATTGAAAGAACTATAAGCCATTGCATACTTTACGGAGAAAATATATTTAGCTCCTCCCAAAATTTCTCTCACACTTCTGAAACTTTCTCTTAACCGCTCACCAGCACCTCTAGCGGAGTTTTCGTAAACCTGCTTGGATGCGGCATGCGGCGTAAAACAAATGCTTATTGGAATCAGATTTTAAATAAACAACCTACCTTTTAGCAAACAAATACATTTGATACCGCTAGGACCTTATCACATTGCATCGTTAGTAGATGATTCAAAATTACGACTTTGATTATCATAAACTGTCAACTATCAGCCGCTACAAAAGTTTGCGATAGTTGATGCTGCGTCTATTTTCTCTGCGTCTACCATACACTTATTTGCAAAACGATTACCAAACACGCAAAACTACACTTATTCGCAGTTTATTTTGGGATATATACGATAGCGTGCTCTCGGTCGATTTCTCAAACACACCTTATTGAAACTTGCTGTACGTTGTTTACAACACAACATCCATCACGATGGGAAAGAAACTTCTGTATTTACAAAATCGTTTTCATGTTTCATGATTCTACTCTTTATCCATTGTGTTCCTTTCGCTTTGAGGCAGCCTTAGATGCTTTCAATAGTCTTTCTATTGATTTTATTTGTTAATTTGGTTGTCTTTCCTTGTAAAATGATTGCTTATAAACACAACTGAGATTTATGGTGGTACCGCTTAACATTAGAATAAATTGCTTGTCAGAAGTTACACAACAATCCTTATCAGAACTCATACTTTGATTGCATGACGTTAACAAAATTTGCTTATTTTAAACGATCTCAGAGCTCACGTTAATTATTCGGTAACAAACTGACATCGTTACAGAAAGAATTGTGGTGTTATTCCTTTAGCTAGATTATCTCTTTTTGCCAAACTAGCTAAAACTTACAATCCAACTGTACTGTACTGTACTGTATTCGCAACGATAATCATGAACATAAACGACTGTGCAACGAAATGCCACCAAAATTAAATATAACAAAATATGTAACAAAAACCTGACACGAAAGGCTAATATCCCTGGCATGCTCATGGATGCGATATCAAATCCCATGAAAATCGTGTCTGCGTATGCATAACTGGCTAGGCGCATAGGTAAAGTTGGTAATGGTAAAGTCTACAATTTGGATTAAGCTAACAGTTTCCTATGATTAGTTTGAACTCTTATTTACCATCCGTATCCTCTCTCAGTAGTTCATTTTAATTTATTGTCAATCGAGAATGCTTCATAGAACGAACTAAGAAGCGTTTAAATTTGTTTTAAAAAAATTATTGAACTTATCTTATAAAGATTGTACCATTTCTACATGTTTTCAACACAACAGCTCTGTAGATTTTTTTTGTTCTGAACAATTTACTTGTACTGACTAGCTAATATTGTGTAATATACATTCTAGATAAGCTAGGCAAGGCATGACAAGGTAAAACAAGATCAAAAAGAGTAGTTTTTTTATCTACTGTTTTACCAAATTAAAATATTTTTGCAAATAATATCTTGCACACAAATCGGAAGCACTGAAATTGTATACGCAGCATTTCGTTGTTTCTTAGCTTTATCATAAGTATGTATCTATCTATCTTTTGTGAAATATGCTGTATTTTGCTTTCTTCGGTGTTTCTTTACGTAAGTTGCATCAACGCGAATGGATCAATATAGGCTAAACAAAATTCTATAACTATTGTAATGGCCAGCAAAACAGATCCATTTGGCAAAACTAGCATATGTAACAATTTCGATGAAGCTCTTAACATATGACGTTGCGTACAGGTAACTAGTCCCATTAAATCGTTTACTTCAGCATATATTAATTTTTGCTCGACCAAATTGTTTCGGAAATGGTGAATAAGAAACCGCATTATCATCCGCTCATAAGGGCGCTACAATAATAATTTGGTAAGATAGAATGGGCGAGAGAACGAAAAAAGCATGGCATCAAGAAAAATGTCACACAAACATGGCCGACAGTTTCATCCGTTCTGCGCAGTTCCATGCCCAACCGCTGGAACAGCAAAAGAAGAGCAGAAGAAGATGGGAACAAATATGAGAAAGGGAAAAACTTGAATCTTACGCAGCCATCTGTAGATTACAGGGGTAAAGTGAGTCAGGTTGTGTGCACCGCAGCCATTATTGAGCGAGCTGTGTATGCGAACATCATCTGTTTCGTTCTGCTAAGAGGTTTCATCTGGCGCACGGTTTACTTACATTCCACCTAATAACTTTCAATCTTTTACTTAGTTTCGGAACTATGTAATCCAGTTTTTCGAACGGAACCCCCAAAATAACCTTTTGACAATAGACTTTTAAACCTATACAAACTAATGTAACCATTCGTTACGGAGGGATGCGTTTTAAAAAACAAGGGTTTTGCTTGTAATGTATGCAAAACTGTAATATGTTTATCACATTTCATACATTCAACATTTTTGAAAAGGATTTTTACGAACTTACCTTGTTAACGACAATATCAATACGAATATCAAACGCTTATGGGTTACAATTATAGTTTTTATTATATTTTATTTTGTCACATTTCCGTGAACTTCTGTACTAGTAAAATACGTTTATTGTAAAGCCTCAACCCTACACAATAGCAGAATACGCTTGTTCTACGTCTATTTCAACGTTGCAAAGTCAAAAAAGTTTTTAGAAAAAAATTGTAAGAATTGTTTCCCAACCAGCTAGATTGAAGCATCGAATAAAGTTTTTTTTTGTATTTTTTCCATGTGCTGTGAAATAAGCGGTCTATACTGTTGTTCGTTTTTTAAACCTCAGTTTAGGTTGCTCTCTCTTAAGCTAACAAGAGATACGTTCCCAACTTTGACCGATCGATTATCTTTTGTTCTCACGAAAGATGCTCACACACACAATCGTAGCAATTATGAGATAGGAGAAGCCAAAAAGGCGAATCACTTTCTCTTTCGTTACTTTCTCCAAAGCGAATTATGGAAAACACAGTACAAAAAATGAAAAAACAAAAAAAAAAACGATTCCCTTTGGCACGTTACCAGTTTTAAATTTGTTTTCTTCATACGTGTATGGGGAGAATATTGCTTATACTATGATCATTTTTTCAATTCAAAGTTTATATAAACCATTAGTTTACAGAACTGTTCTACCGACAGATATTAAATTAAATATAGTTTTGCTGGTGTGAAACAATCATAGATGGGTGGTAAATGTCGTGATAGCCTAGAATTTTTTAAATAACTGAAACACAACAAATTTGTTTTTACTGTTGTTTTATATTCGTTTCTTATCATTTTTTCACTTTTTCAGTAGCCTACGCTGAATTACAAATATCTGAGTAATCAAACCAATATTTTCCATTTCAGCAATTTATCAAAGAATTGTTCAGACTATGAAAGATTTGCTTGATAATTTATTTACATGGTCCAAATCTGTATTAGAAACATTTGCTACTGTTTCGATATAAAACTACCGGTACATTTGGTCAGCCATTTATGTTGTCCTTGATTTTATTTACCCATAGATGTGTAGTCTGCTCTGCGTTTGGTGTTATTTCAAACATTAATTTCACTAATCGACTGGACCATTGTTCCAATCATTAATTGTTACCTGTTTTATGTTTGCTTAGCGCAATATGCAAAGAATGCATTGCTGCATCTTATACTAAGATTAAGACATTAGATTTAGAGATACTTTTATAGTTATTGAATGAAAATTATTAATGTATTATCACTTGCCTTTTTCTTGTAGATTCAAGGCTTAAGAGCCTATAATTGTTTCAATTCAGATACAAACTAACAATTGTTTGAATTCAAGCTATGATGGTCGAAGTACGACTGCAAAAATGGCAAGCTGTCTGTGGGAATTCTTTTCCAAGAATTCTTTAAAATCTTATTTTATTTTAATGTATTATAAAACGCACACGCCAAAATCGTCTAGCGCACAACTGTGTCTGATGCAACGGGTTAAAGGTTATGATCCTCAGGAAAGCTGTTAAATGTCAATTTTTATTTACATGCTTCCAGAATTTCCCACCACCCGATTCACCGATCAAAATTCTCATTCAACGATTGGTTACACAGATTGCATTGTATTGTGGTTGGCAACGTTTGGTTCCACAATTGTTCATTTTATTTTACAAATAACTATCATTTGTCATAAATGTCGTTGATGCCAAAAGAAGCATTCTGGCTGGGAGTGGTTCGCTCAATGGAAACCTTCAGTTGAGAGTGCTGTGAGCCTTGCAAAGCGACCGATATTTGGAGGCAGGATTTTGTTTACGCTCCGTAAGCTTGGCTGGTGTTATCGTTGACGTTAATAGGGTCATTTTTTAGCTAACTTTACTACCGCACTGTTAGTATTAGTGTTGTGCCGGCGTCAAATATTTGTAACAGTCAACAAGAGTAAGAATTGCACCACTGCCCCAAGGCGTTAACCAATGTCGCATTCTTGCGGTGTCAGATAGGTAGACTTCAAGACTTCGTACCGATCATAAGACCACAGTGGTTGTTATTGTTTGTACAGATTTTACAATGTTAAACGATATGGTTAACGTTTGTCAACATGATGGCTGAAATTTATGACTCCGGATGCATACCCTTCAACAAGAAATTTGGAAAAAGAACCTTCGTTTGAAGATACTCTAAAATAGCAGCCGAAAACAGTACTATCTCTGAGCACTCTTTAGGGTTGTGCTGGGTTACAACGTTTATAAAAACATGTTTAAACTATCGATACATCATCATTGTATATGCTTTGCCAGGACGTTGTTCAAGTGACTGTTACATGATACGTGACTAAAACTATTATTTCAACGTATTCCATACGCCACACAAATCGATGATACTCTAACGAAAACCAAGTTACACACGCAAGCTTCTCAACATCAAGGCTCAATTATTCTTAGTCATTAACAAAGGTACAACAGATGGTCTCTCACTAGATATGAACTCACTGCATTAGATCGATTAATTCGAATTTAAAATCTAGCCTTAACTACTTAACTTAATATTTCACTCCCCAAAGCCACAATTACAAACAATAATTTAATTTCGCACAACTGTGAATGAGTTTATTTTAAATGAGTTTCATTAACTTTAAAACAGATGTTAATAGACAAAGACCGCCATTCTTCAACCTTCAGGCGTCAGCTAGTCAGACTAAGGCTTAGTCTCACCAATCTTATAATCTTTAACTAGTATGCTGAACACTTTTAAATTATCATGCGTTAAGTGAAAGAACATGCTCAATAATTGATTAAATTATTCGTGAATTCTACTGACGAGTCTAGTTAAGATGAACACTGAGAATAGTTTTTTGAAGGCACATGTTAAAAGTGCTTTCTGCTTTGCTTTCCTTGAACATTCATCATCATTACTTGTATTGAATAGAGTCCCACTTCGCACCTGAAATGATTCATATTTTAGCTATTGAAACCCTTTTCCGCGGGAAAGCCGCTTATACTTTCAATCGCATTGTTAAGGTGCCGTCAAGGGAAACACGGTCCATTTAGTAGCGTTTTTAATTGGACTCCACCGCAGACTACTTGTCTGTTTCCTTAATGCCAAACACTCAATGTCATAATGTAGGAATGAAAAAAATATAATCAGCGTTGCTTGACATCACATGGTTGGTCCAATCTTCATCAACAAAATCCACAGACTTAAAAGTACAAAACAAGAACAGAGCAAAGCATAAGGAATACTAAAGAACTTCGCTATCCATCCAACCTAACAAGTTCAAAGCATTGAACGGTTTTGTTTTTTGTTTTTTTTTGTTTTGTGTAAAGTAATTCCCTTCCCTTTTAAGCTTGGTAGTGCTTTTGTTTTCTTCACGGCCTTCATTTTAGTCCCCAATATTCCAATTATCCGCTCAACCTATCCCGCAGGTTCTCAGCTCGGTTTCGTTAAGCCGCGTTCCATTCGAC
Organism: Anopheles maculatus; assembly: GCA_002091835.1. Lineage (NCBI taxonomy): Eukaryota > Metazoa > Arthropoda > Insecta > Diptera > Culicidae > Anopheles > Anopheles maculatus. The sequence continues at coordinate 42,874 of KZ061905.1, forward strand.
CTTTTTCCCCCGAAGTTTTTAGTTTACCGTGGATTTCAGCTTGTGCCCTCCATTGAATATAAATTAGAATAACAAATTTTGTGTGATTCTGATATTCCGTTGGCTACTTTTTTTGTTGTCCTTTTTTTTAAGAACCACGTACCAGCTACTGGAACGTCCCAGGTAGTCAGCCTGAATGGAAAACTCAGACACTCGAAGGGTAGCTTTTGTTTATTCTCTTCGGATTTTGGAACTCGCAGAACACTTTTGTCACAAGTTCAGTCAACGGTTGATGGTGAACTAATATAAAAATTTAATATTTTCGTCAACGACAACGCAGATATAAGCGTAAAAATGTAAACTACATCTACTCTGTATAACATATGCTTCTATTCTACTTTCTATTTCCAATAAAAGGGTTTCCGTTTATGTAAAATTCCCAAACGAAGCTACACATGACACAACAATTCAATGTACATTTTACTGACCCGATATCTTTATATAGTAAAGAATAATTTGAAGAAAACGCCATTTAATAGAGTAAAGATAATATAGCGCTATGTCAAATAAAGCATCTCACAGCATTCAATAGTTCTATGTTCATTCAATCATTATTTGTGAAAAGAAAACAAGTTCAAACTAAAAAATAAAATTGAAAAATGGGAGAAAAAGCAAAAAACGAGCATTTCTTACGAGACATTGCTTTGCTGCTACAAGCAAAAGCTTGTTCAACTTTGAGAAAATTCTGCCTTCCTTTTTTGCTTAAATCCCATCGGTATTATCGAACACGCTTTTGTCAGAATAGTAGATTACTGTGCTTCGATGCCTTATAAAATATGCAGTAAAACACAATATTCTTATTTGCATATTAATGAAATTTTCATCTCTCAGTGAAGTTTCGACCTCGGAATACTATGCTACGCTCATAGGTGGATGTTTTTTTTTGCAGATATAAAATTTGTAAGATATCGTAACCAAATTAAATGTAAACAATCATGGTGAAGTTTCAACAGAGGAAATTTTTCTCTGCACTAACTTCTTTAGCTAACATTTTAGAAACAAAATCAGGATATTTACGCTTCACGGCAATAGGGTACACCAGATTTTCCACATAATCCTTTCGAGTCAGTCCTTTCGAGTATCATCCATTGTTACGGTCAACTTTCGCACCATACACATGAATTGAAATGAAACGTTCTCCGAAAACGATGCATTTTTCGGACAAATATCAGCTAATCACTTTTACACTATATAAACAAATTCATTCCAATGTTCTGCCTTAACACTAATTAAATTCGGAACACAATTTTGCGCACAAATATATGAGTTGAGTAAAAGTTCCGTTTTAGTGTATTAATTGCTGAGTAAAGAAGTTTATAAAACTAAAACTATTAACGCACATTTCATAACATATTTCTTGAAAGTAAAATATTTTTCATAGTCTTTTGCACATGTACAACTATGTTTATCGATTGATTGTAGCGATTCAAAAGGGTTTCGGAGGATATCAGAGAGATGAGAAGATATCTCATACTTACAAATGACAATCGTGCGACAAAAATGATAAGAATTGAATAATTTACTTATACAATAAGATCAATACTGAGTAGATATCTTCTTTTGATTTTAAGCATGGCTCTATTTGATAAAGTAAACTTCTTCATATTCTGTTTTACCCATCGTAAATTGTTTTTTTTTTATCAATAATAATGAATAATTATTCAAACTTACCTAATAATCCACAAGAAATTATATGAATTGTTGAAGATCCCGATCGGCTGAAAAATAAAAAAAAAATGGCGATTAAGTTGAAAGACTCTCGCTATACGTGCTTTAAACAATACACATTTACAGAATTAAAAGCAGTACTGATATTTTAGTTACATAGAAGCTTGCTAAACTAAGCCACAACACAGCATAGAATTTCTTTGTATTTTGCCTAGAGAGAAGTATGATAAAACAGTTAGCTCATTTCATTTTGCCCGTTTTCTTTTCCCTAATGGCAGTTGCCATACACACTCTCATGGCATTCGTCGGACACAGTCAATAAAAAGTATGTCTTTATTTGGATTTTGATAAACGCAGTAAGATAAAATAAATCAATTTAGAACCAACACAAAGATTGCACACGTGACATTCTTAAAATGTATTCAACCTGTGTAAGCAATACAGGAACAAGGGGCAACATGTTGTTAAGCCTTGTGATTGGGATTAGTAGCCTGTTTAGATTTCTAGATAAAGGCTATAGTTTCTCATTACCTGCAGGTTATACCTTTCACGATTGCCTGGAACGTGTACAATCTTTGTGTTGGTTCTAAATTGATTTATTTTATCTTACTGCGTTTATCAAAATCCAAATAAAGACATACTTTTTATTGACTGTGTCCGACGAATGCCATGAGAGTGTGTATGGCAACTGCCATTAGGGAAAAGAAAACGGGCAAAATGAAATGAGCTAACTGTTTTATCAGTCCTCTACTTTTTAACGCCTTTGAATGATGTATATTTACATCTTACCATAAAGCAATAAATTCCGGTTCAAATTAAATTTCTCAACAATGTTTCGCAAAGATTATTTCGAAATTAGAGACGAAATGTATTCAAGAAACACACATGTCCCAGAAAAATTCATGTACTGTCTTCAAATAGTTACAAGACCAACTTTCTATTTCTTTCGTAGAAAGTTTCTTTTGTAAGGACATGTTACGTCCCTAGACATTTCGTTCCGTTGCATGACAATCTCCAAGGTCAGGATATGCAGGATCTTGCAAGAACTCTGACGAGCCGGAACGTAACCCTTTATCCTGCTGCATCGTTGTTGCATCGAGTATGAACCGTCACTTTCACCCAATCACTAGGATGTGCAACGATTTGACTGAGCATATGAAGCACGCATTGCCATGTTATGTAATGAGAGATATGTATTCGAGAAAGCGCAACACCTCAGGTAAGTGAAAAAGGGTTTTTTTTATTGGTAACAATTACCTGCCGTCAGTGGGGAACATACTATTGATTTACAACAGTTTTGTTTTATGTTTTGGACCCTGTCAAGGGTTTTATAGCTAGGTTTTGCCTACAAAACCGTTTGTGAGGCTTGAGGCAAACCTTTTGCAAATCATAACGAACGACAAGAGCAGGCAACGGACTGAATGAACTATCTTAGAAGAGAAATCGAATTGCAATTCACTTGACCAACTTAGTATGCGTCTATCCACTGACACTGAGGTTTTAATGTGGGTTATGGATTTTGTATTACATGCATATAGGACTAAAATTGTAGAATCCAACTTCATCTTAACCATAATCAACAAAATACTGAACAATGAAACCCGTTACATGATATGGATGAATATTTTTAATTGTTGCATGCTTGTATTTAGAATTGTTCAAACAAAATTGCATCTAAAGGCTACTAAACTGAGTGAATCGCCAAATGAACAAAGCCATTAAATTATATGACTTATTTTCACTTTGTACAAGTTATAGGCTTGATTCATGATCGAACATCAACATTAAGCATCATTTACAATCTTTAGAATCGGTAATGGTGAGGTACAGTCTATAAACACCTGAACTATTTCTCCATTTTCCTTCGACTTTTTGTATTTTGTACAGATGTACCAATTAGCAGGCATTTAAAAAAATGTTTCGATAGCATTGTTGTTCTTAATCATAAGGACTCAATCGTAAGAACCAATTATTTTTTTTAAACAATGTGATGAAACGTGAGATTATAAGCTAACGGCCGAAAACTCACTGAACCTCACCGTCAGACAAAAATGGCCAAACCTCGGACGAAATCTTCCTTTCAGTGCGGTCCCTAGGAAAAACACGTTTACAGTTCAGTTGCTTCTGATACAGCGTCAACTGCCTAGCTCGAAACAGTAGTATTATAAATTTCATCCTCCATCCTCCGATCCACCTACCTATCTACGCTGATGGAAAAATGAATGACCATCCTGATGAAACGATTGGTGTGGAATCCATCCTATCAGCAGTAGGGGCCCGCAAGATGCGCCACGCAGTACGTCTGCGCGCAAAGCGGTAGTCAATAATTTTCATAGTTTTATTGCCCTTCGCCAGTCTGTATTCTTTTCGAGGCAGAAAATAGGTGATTAATAAACTATCCCAAACGCTAGGGGTAACTGTGTCAGAACCAAAGCACCCGCTGGGGAAAAGACCGCCTAAACAGCTTTCGTAAAACCACCGGATAAGAAGGTGGGGTAGCACCACTTTGGCATCTGAAACTAAATACAAACTTTGAAATCCCGTACCACGAAAGAAAATACGAAAAATCCGTAAGTTGCGCACAACTTTGTCCCATGTATCGCTTGGATCGATACTTTCTGTAGGATTCATATTACAGACACGAAGGATGGAAATAGATCTAACAATTTTAAGGTTCTTGGCAAACCCATTCGATCTTGCAGCAGAGGTGTATTCTGTTACTACAACTCTCGCCACTATCTTCACATGCTTTCCGAAAGTTTTTCTTTTGTTGTTCTATTGTTTTAATCGTAGACCCTCAACAAAATTGTCAACCTTTCGTAGCCTTTGTGCAATCGATAGACGCCTTTCAAAACGGTGGTGGCACACTGTTTGTCGCATATGACAGCAGTGCCGCAAGCCGTACTCATACAGAGGAAATGATGCAAATGTTTTCGTTTTTTGTTTTGTTATTGATCATGCTACGGTTTTCCATCAATAAATATTTATAAGTGTCTTGGAAAAACGATATCCTTGATCTGATCGAACCTTTAGTGGCGTTCGCGGTGTGCCATGTTGTGGTGGTGAACATATGCAAAAATAAATGTCTAGCGAAACCGAATGGTGCTCGCACGTACCGTCATCCGGCGACATGCATGATGATGGAACCAATAGTACGCGTTAGGATATAAGCGTTAGGGGAAAAAGATCGTTACGATAGTGGACTTTTAGAGTTCCCTAGACTCAGTAATGGCCGGATGATAAATAGGTAGAACGTGGCAGGTATGCTGACAGCCACTGTTTGTCCCCTCGGGAGAAGGAGAAAGTAGAACTCTCAAGACACCGGTGGTTTAGATTGACGGCCATGAAGAATTCAAAAAATCTATTTCGATAAAATAGATAGCTACAGTTTCGTTTTGCGGCAAACTGTACATGCGTACTTTCGTAGCATCGGGATCAGCCGATTTTTTTAGAAACTCT
>KZ061905.1:51319-133182 GCA_002091835.1 Anopheles maculatus
ACCTACGCTGATGGAAAAATGAATGACCATCCTGATGAAACGATTGGTGTGGAATCCATCCTATCAGCAGTAGGGGCCCGCAAGATGCGCCACGCAGTACGTCTGCGCGCAAAGCGGTAGTCAATAATTTTCATAGTTTTATTGCCCTTCGCCAGTCTGTATTCTTTTCGAGGCAGAAAATAGGTGATTAATAAACTATCCCAAACGCTAGGGGTAACTGTGTCAGAACCAAAGCACCCGCTGGGGAAAAGACCGCCTAAACAGCTTTCGTAAAACCACCGGATAAGAAGGTGGGGTAGCACCACTTTGGCATCTGAAACTAAATACAAACTTTGAAATCCCGTACCACGAAAGAAAATACGAAAAATCCGTAAGTTGCGCACAACTTTGTCCCATGTATCGCTTGGATCGATACTTTCTGTAGGATTCATATTACAGACACGAAGGATGGAAATAGATCTAACAATTTTAAGGTTCTTGGCAAACTCATTCGATCTTGCAGCAGAGGTGTATTCTGTTACTACAACTCTCGCCACTATCTTCACATGCTTTCCGAAAGTTTTTCTTTTGTTGTTCTATTGTTTTAATCGTAGACCCTCAACAAAATTGTCAACCTTTCGTAGCCTTTGTGCAATCGATAGACGCCTTTCAAAACGGTGGTGGCACACTGTTTGTCGCATATGACAGCAGTGCCGCAAGCCGTACTCATACAGAGGAAATGATGCAAATGTTTTCGTTTTTTGTTTTGTTATTGATCATGCTACGGTTTTCCATCAATAAATATTTATAAGTGTCTTGGAAAAACGATATCCTTGATCTGATCGAACCTTTAGTGGCGTTCGCGGTGTGCCATGTTGTGGTGGTGAACATATGCAAAAATAAATGTCTAGCGAAACCGAATGGTGCTCGCACGTACCGTCATCCGGCGACATGCATGATGATGGAACCAATAGTACGCGAGCGGATATAAGCGTTAGGGGAAAAAGATCGTTACGATAGTGGACTTTTAGAGTTCCCTAGACTCAGTAATGGCCGGATGATAAATAGGTAGAACGTGGCAGGGATGCTGAAAGCCACTGTTTGTCCCCTCGGGAGAAGGAGAAAGTAGAACTCTCAAGACACCGGTGGTTTAGATTGACGGCCATGAAGAATTCAAAAAATCTATTTCGATAAAATAGATAGCTACAGTTTCGTTTTGCGGCAAACTGTACATGCGTACTTTCGTAGCATCGGGATCAGCCGATTTTTTTAGAAACTCTTTGCGTGTAATATATCTGATTCGTTAAAATTATATTGTTCCAACAAAAGACCGTAAATAATATCTACTCCTGTCTTTCATCGATTCTATTCCTTCGTTTATAGCTTTGAATATATCGAGTAGTTCAGGAAAACCACGAGTATTTCAAAACCACCAATTGCACGAAGCCTAAACAATGCAGATGTAGTGTGTTTTAGGTCCTCTCTAGCCTGTTGTTTTAACAGTGCATTGTGGTCTGAGTAGTGAAAGTCTTAATCCTTTAAAATTAAATTTAACCTTTAATCAGCTTTAATCCTTTAAAATTAAATTTTGCCTTTACCTACATCAAACCGTATGGAGCGATCCGGTGGCCGAGGCGGTAGCGCTACCAGTCTTCGCACGGCTGGTATCGAATCCCGTCCAGACCGTCTCCCCGTACACAGGACTGACTATCCAGCTAAGGGTGAAACCAAATCATAGAAAGCTAGAAATAGCAGGCCAAGACCTACTTTAGAACTAGAGGTTTTAGAACCAGGGAAGTAGTAGAAGACTGATAACGTCAAACCGTAGGTAAGTTGCAGTCAGTAGATACACATTTCAGATTAGGATAAATTTTTAAAAGTATTGCTGTCTTGCGTCTAATACCATTAGTTTCTTTAGTAGGAACAATTATTGCTAAATTAGCTTCTTTAGTAGGAACAATTATTGCTAAACGTGCAAGCATGATAAACGTTAATTTCTAATCCCGACGGCATTTGTATTCGATATTTGTTACACATTTGAATAGCTGATTACATATGAGCTCTTAGAATTTGTTAAATAATTTCTGATCATAACATATTGAATGATAGCTCTTTGGAACATTCACTACTCTATATCTCGGATATTTAAGTTGTATCTGAAAAATTTTGCATTAGTTAACGCCAATAAAAAGGATATTTTTCTATATTGATTGAATTCTTTTATGGATCCATATATTCTATTCTATAGTTAATCCATGAATAATATTGCAATTTGATCAAAATTTATACTTGAAATTATTGATTCGCTTTTATCCTATTTTACGCAACTTATATTCTCTTTAACAGAATTTTCCAGCCTCCGTTACATAGGATAAACGACGAGAGAGTCGTACTGAATTTAGAGAAGAACAGACATTTAGAGAGAAAATCTCAAAGGAAATATACATACTCTCCGCTTTCCAAGCATTGTTTGGTAGTGGTGAAGTAGCGGTAGTGTGTGAAAGACTTCTGTCGACTATGAAATGTTCCATCCGCATCCCAAAACAATCCTATCTTCCGCTTATGGTTCAAAAGAACACCCTCTTAAAAAATAAACCACATTTATTTTTCGTGCAAAAAAAAAACACATTATCCTGACCACTCTGCGAACTCTTTATATTCCAGCAAAGCGACAGGCATTGTATTCGCTTCTTGTGTTATGTGTGTTATGTATTCATTTTAAGATTTTTACATTTTCATACAAACTTGTAGTAAGACATTTTTTGCAAATTTAAGAAACTTCTAAAATCTACTCTGTGGATCACTATATTTGTGTATATGCAATTAAATAGACAAGTGAAATAAACTATAAAAAATCAATTTCTAATCAATCAACTTCTAGTAAATAACGTTTGAAAAGACCCATTGGTTACATATACTCCAACAGTCTAATTCAAGATATAAGTTTTCCAATAAGACTATTCATAATGAAGAGTAAAATTCTTATTGGTTACTCTTAACTCAACACAGAAAGTTTGCGCTTTTGTTCATGACAGATAAAAAGAAACCCTCATTATATTGTTAATTATTTATTACCAAATATTTCAGCTTTTTACATTGACAAACTGTTTCGTATTATATTACAACAATTTGGCTTTTGTTATGTCAACAAGAAATCTATGTGAAAAATTGACATTTTTCTTAGGATTTCAAAATAAAATCATGTTTTTTCTTCATCGAAATACTCAACTAACAACGATTTTGATTTACGGTTGGTCAACGCCCCAACACCGAGTTTCTAAATCATAAAATCATGGTTTGATATCGTACCCTTCCTTCCAACGTTCGTCTTCGTTTGCTTTTTCATTGAACGAATCGAACGTTAACGACCCTAGCGTAGAATCACTGAACTATTTGGGTATCCCCAGATTCAAACCAAATTTTAGTTTAGACACAAACCATTCCACCAAACACCGCCTTGTGTGAAGGATATTTATCACATTTTTCTGTGTTTAATGAAACTATTCATACAAAATATTGATCTTACTAATAACGCAAGAACAGTAGTGAATGTTGTTTTTTTTTGTGAAACACATATCAATCCCAAATCCCACAATTAAATTGCTATCGCCATCAAATTACAACAGTTGCTTTGAGATGTTTAGTGCAGGGTTTGACGTCATGAAAAATGAATTGTTTTCGAGCTATTACATATAGGTTGTTTTCCTCAATAAATAACGGATCGTTTAAACTGTTTTCTGTAACTAGTAAGTTAATGGCACACGGTGATCATTATACAATCAAACTAATAAGCTGCTAATACATGCAACGAAATTTAATTCGTCGCTCAACATAATACACAATCAGTGTAAACTCAAAGTATACTAATCCAAATGTTGTCATTGTAAAAAAATAGCAAAATAGTAGAAAAAGCGAATCAAGTAGATCAAGCTGCATTTCATGCAATTATTAGGAAGCTAATATACGATAATTTAAAAAATAAGGACAAAGAGGATCTTAATGTTAACGAAAAAAGACCAGAGCAATAGATGAAAGACACTAAACTATCTAAACATAACAATTTCGTGGCTTACTAACTCAAATACCCCCGGTATGGTGTTCAACGTGTTAAAATAGTTTTACAGAAACTTCCATCTCCATTCGAAATCCGATCGTCTACCCCTGTAGCTTTTTGATGCCTCAAAAAAGAGGCGTGGAACACCTCCTGAGTCAGTCAGAATCACGCACACACACTCACACATAATGAACGAACAATATGGTTGCCATCGTTTATTGTAACACGTATCACTGTGCAAGAGTGTGAGTTCTTTCCGCATGCTCACTTTGTACGGTCATGCGCCTTACGAAACTTTTTCTATCGATCGACCATCATGGTATTGTATTAGACGAATAAAATCATGGCGCTTATAATACACATTCCAGCAAAGAATCCCATCTTGAAAACATATTCATGCAATAAATTAAGGATATTACAAAAGATGGATTCAGTACGAAAAATTATGGTTGCAATAGGTTGAGATAAAATATGTACATCAAAAAAGATAACGGAACTTCCAAACCTATGTAATTTGCAACTACTATAATTTTTTTAATAAATTTTTATCATAACTGTTAGTGTAATGTAGTGTCTGTAAGCAATACTATCATGTCGTCCTTCTAGAAAAACAGATTGTTGAATATATTATTTCGCTACTATCTTTTCAGTATTTAACAAAAAAAGAACATATTAATATATTAATAATAAGTGTAAAACGAAATGCTAATACAAGAATGCAAGAAGATTTTTTTGCAAAGCGATATCCATTACGCTGTGAAAGTAATGATAGCAAAAATTCCACATAAATCAGAATTGTTATCATGTAAGCAGCCAAACTTTCACGGAAAATAAAGTTAAGTACGCACTGTTCAAATCCTACCGAAGCAGAACTTCAACTCTCCAAATGTATCTATCCAATAAAATCAATATGTTTATAACCGTTTTTGCTGGATTAAACCGGTTTTCCTTTTTCGTTTTGATTGCTTTCGAGCTCCTCAAACAAGTTCTACCAACAAAAACATCAGAATCAATTCGTTTAAGATATGCATCGCATACTTAACAGTAAACGTATCTGTGTGCAGGAAACACAAATTAACCTTAGTTCCACAAAGAAAGAGGAGGGCAGGGATAATATCTTGAAATGACATGGATAGCCTCACAAGAATAAAATAAATTCGATATATACATATTTAAAATATTAAAAAAGGCGAGAAATCGGTTTTTGTAGACATCCCAAGAAACAATTCCTATGCCTTTTACTCTCAATCATGTTTTATTAGAGTTTTATCATGGGTGTACTAAATATAAATAGTTTTGTTATGACTTTTTTTGATGCCTAACAGTTTTTATGTTTTCATAATCTCTAAAACGTTTTGAAGAGGACTGAAAGAGTTTTCCTTAAGACTAAAATGTATGTCAAATGAAATGCAAACTTAAAAGCGCTATTAAGATTGTATTAAAACTATTCATAAAACCAGTTTAAGACCTTTTGTTTTAAAATCAAGTAGTCTTTACTTTACTTATACTAAGCGTATATGTTTTTATGCCTTAAGGCCAAGAAGCCACTCATACCACGCATATTAAGACCATCCAGACTGCATTAAGGCATGTAAGGGTTCCCTTAAGATTGTCTGAAAAAGTGTCACCACAAATGCTATATTGCTGTGTTAGTTTATAGCCATCATGTGTGATAAATGGAAAAAAATGAAATCAAGTTGTAATTTCAAGCGAAAAAAGATTGCAAGGCACGAAAATCAGAGGTTTAATCCTCTCGAACAATCTCCTCAGCAAAACTGCATCAGCTCTGTTTGTTTACATTGCTGCAGGATTTTGACAGTTCATGCCATCGTGTTTATCTTCTTAAGATTATGTAGTCTTCATCAGTGCTCCCATAAAACTTCAAAGGTTTTGCATGGTATCACGTATTGCGCTTTAAAATTAGCTGCTCTTAACGCTGTATTTTACCATTTTATAAAGATTTGTTAGTTTTAAAAGGGTTTCTCTCATACTATTTTAATCGGAAACGATCTTAAGGAGACATCCATCAAGATCTTGCGATCTTAATGCTACGGTATCCATTGCAATTGCATAGTTATTTTCAACTTTTGGCCAGCCATATTGAAATGTAGATCAAGCGAGTTATAATTTTACATGAAAAATTGAGGATAATGAAATTGTGGCAACTTTTTTGCATTACAAAAAATGTAATAAAGACCTTAAACACATTTGAATCGAATTTGCGGCATTTAATCGATAAATATAAATTTTTCTAAAATACTGTTACTGAATTTTTTATAATATTATTGAAGTGCTTTATTGAATTTCGAGGTACGATGTGGCATTTCATCAATAAAATTTTCATGGCAGGAGTTTCTACTCCTGCGCAAGTGAATAAATACAACACAAACCAAAAATTAAAATATACCGCATCGAAAGCTGAAACAGATCCATCAAATACATTTTAAAGTAAATGCATGAGAGAGTAGAATATAGTTGATTTCGCTCTCTCTCGCTTTATCCAAAGTATCAACGTCTTGATATGGTTTTAAGAAATGATCTTAACAGCATTCTGTAGACTGGATCCTTTTAGTCTTAACAGAGCTGGGTTATAGTTTTATTACAGTATTCAAAAGAGGCAAAATGACGTTTCTCGCTAGGGATGTCTAGAAATGGTTTTAAGAAAAGGTCTTAACAGCTCTCTGTAGAATGGGCCCTTTAAGTCTCAACAGAGTTTTATTATTGTTTTATTAGAGCATTCAAGCAATATTAGACTTAAAATTAGTCTTAATGAAATGACACTAACAGCATTGCAACAACTATGATAAAACTTAAAATGTTTCTTGGGATATGATCATCATTGACTGTTAAAAAGGTTATACAATTGCATCTAATAAGTTTACCATACATTTATTATTAAATAAGTTGCATCTACACACAAAATTTGAAATCTTATCACGAAATAAGTATCCAAGGTTTAAACATGATCTGTGCAAAATTTAATACGAAATACAACGATACTAACCAGGAAGAGAATTTACGTCCCATACATTTCCCCAGAAATTTATTATATTTTTCAATCAATGTGGAGTGCAAGTTTAGCGAACCCATTATTATTTAAGTATGCATTGTTCAATAACATTATACACTTGTTCCCAATAAAACTACTACTACTAAACTACTACTATTATATTTTTCAATTTTTTTGGTTTGTTTTATTTTCGTATTGAACTTATTCTCCGTACTGAACTCATGTTATTCTTCGTTTCGTGTACATAAAAAATGCAACATCAATTCCGTATCCTAGACCAGCCAGCAAATATCTACATGATTTTTTTCTTACATTTTCCTGTACGTCTTGAATAACCAACGATACGTAAGAACGAAGCAATTGAAAATCAAAGAGATGCTAGGAAAGAATGATTGCAAAAAGAATAACACCAAATTTGACGAAAAAGAAAACACATAGAGGTTCTCTCAATCTCATGGTTTAATATGAAACGCTTTGCAATACACCAAAATGCCAGTCTAAGCTCGAAACATGGATTTTAGTAATGCTTCTAGTAATATCAAGTAAACTTCAACATATATTACAAAAACGTAGTTCGAGAAAACATTCCACTGTTATAAATAAGAAAAAGGACATTCTCGCAAAAGACTACACTGGCACAAGATTTCAACACAGGTAGGACGTTCTGCCCATCAAATTCCTATTTACAATCATTGTTTCTCTATCCTACCGCTGCATTAATCCTGAGCTTCACTTTCATTTTAGCTAAGAAGCTTCATACCAACAAGGAGTCTCCGAGTTTTAGAAGAAACACAGCACTAGCTTTTTTACAAGTCGATTTTTGGTGGTTCATGCGCATTGAAAGAAGCAAGATTTTTTTTTTAGTTCGCTCAGAAAAATTGCCTTTACCTTTGCCATTTTAGTTAAAGCAAAAAAGAACAGGGAGAAAAAATCATAAGATATGTACAAAACTGAAAGCCTTTTTTGCCTTTCGTATCACTGGCTGTACATATTTCAGAAGACGCATGATTAAATATTAATACATTGAATATTTCGGCACCCATAGTATAAGTTTGTGGGTAGAAAGTGCTCTACAAATTCTCAAACTAACATTGAAATATTCGTCAGTGATCCTGCAAAATACAGAAACTGGTAAACAAATTTATGGGAAAAAGTTTTTCCTTGCTGTATGTAAAAACTTTTCCATTCGTTTCAACGTTCGTGCTTTCCGGCGAAGTTACATACTACGATGCTTAGATGATTTAATGCAGTTTTGTAATATTGTTTGTTTTTGTTAGCAGTATTTAGCTTCAGATATGTACGAATCATACTTCTTTAAGTTTTGAATAGAGGTTTTTCGAATATTTCCTATAAATATGGATCTTTAGTTTCAAAATGACTTTACCACTTCCATGTACTTGCTTATCAAATATATTCCTCACCCCTTCATCACGATTGTCTTTCTTCCTTGTAGTGGAGATGGAAGAAACACGACAGTGGGTGTGAACTTAGGGCGGGAATGTCAATACCAATTTTGCCTTAATTGTGATAATATTTTCAAAACTGGGGTGTAAGTGGTATGGAAATAGAAAACACGCTCTATACTTGAAACGAGGGGTTGAATGTTTCGCACATGCTGCATGTATTATACATCTAACGTTTACATTGTTGAAGCAAAGAAGTCACGTGTGCTGTTAGCGAAGAACAAAATTGACTGTAGCAGAACGAATAGTAACAGAGTAGACCGAATAACAGTGCGGAAGGGATGAAATGCTTTCATTGCTGTATCTTACAATACAGCTGAAAACAACAGTAAAGTTACACATTTTATCATAACCGTATAAGTAAATACGCAAAGTTTATTCTGTAATATGATAAGTTTTGGTTTCTTTACAAAATCCTTGATATCAACTGCGGCAATAGTAACAACTATAACAGTCCCTAGCAACGACGCTAGATTCTTTGCCGCGTTGTTACATAAACCATGACAGAAGAGAAATATAAATGCGCAAACATTTTACTCACAGGCAGTCTTCTTCGCTCGTGACGAGTAATATTGATTAAAATTTGAATATTTATCACAAACTCGAGAGGGGCTTTTGTGTACCCGGAAATAAGTTTAGACTTCGGTGAAAAGTAAGGAGAGTTAAATCACATAGGAGTGTGCGGAAGCGTTGTGCTCCAGCCCCAGCCGCCCCATCTGTAATTTGAATATGAAACCTGATGGTGGCACCCCAGAATTTTAGACCCATTATCTGGGCGAGAGTGTTTCATTACCATGAAAACTGCTGACGCCCGCCGCGCAAGTAAATGAGCCCAAACCTAGCTCAGTGTCAAAAAATCCAATCAAAATTATAATTAAAAAACACAGCGCCAAACGCGCTTATTCTTCTTTGGGATCTAGATATTTTACGCTTGGTTGTTTTCGTTCTTAACTTTTAAGCTAGTAAATTATTTACTCTACATGTTACATTTACATACGAATCATTACTAACTTGCATATTATTGTGAACTCACTCATGTGAAACACAAATGAATGTTTTAGTATTTAACTATTTTAAAAATGTTTCTGCACAATAGACAACAAACGTAAACATTGTATTACATTACGCACAACCTATGGACTTCGCGTCAAAATAAAAAGACTCATCCAAACTTTACTTTGAAGAATGGTAAAATTACATTGTTGTTTTGAATATTGTTTTCCTTTCTTTAGTAGCATGAATTTTCTGCGTTTTCTTTAAGTCAACTCAACCTCAATTGATTTTATAAACCTAAAATACAAATACCAATGCACGTCCATATCTCATCCTTGACACGACAGGACTGGACATCGAATCCCAATCAGATCGTGCTTCCGCAGTAAGAACCTCCGTAAATCAATAAGTCTAGTAAGCTTTTTTATAGCCGGAACGCAGTTGTAATTTGCTAAGCCAAGAAGAAGAAGAAAACAATGTCTTTGAACTGAAGAATAAAAAACGTGACCAAAATTATGCATTAGATCATTGGTTGAGATTCTTTGCCTTCAAGTACCGACGGCTAACAAAAACATGGATACATTTCAACAAATACCGATTATGTTTTGTCGGTTATGAACTGCTGTGTGGATACACCAATTTTTACACTATATCCTAACACCTTTCAACGAAAACAATGCTGTTAAATGTTCAGATTTACAATCGGTACATGGTATGTCTTCCGCATTCTAATAGTTGTTGGAAAGGAATAAAGAGAGTGATTCCTAAAATTATTGCACGAATGTGACACTAAACAATAATACATTAACGGAGCTGTAATGCTGAACTTGTGTACATGTACTTATAAATACAATGGAATAAAAATACTCACTTTCATTCTACAACCCGTGTAAAGCTCGTTGAAATTTCAGCCGCACAATAAAAACTAAGTGTTTAGACAGTACCACAATAGCTTAATTCAAATTGCCTATCTCTTTCAACGGTATTTCTTTTTAATTAAAAAGACCGCCGATATTATTTAAAGTTATTATATATATGTTCTTGCAGAGCATTTATATTAATTACGATGAAACTGTTTGTGTTAATAAGGGCGCATGTACAATATAGAACTAGCGAAAAATCCAAACTATGAGGTTATGACTTATTGAATTACTGAAATTGAAATTAATGCCATAATAATGTATAGGTTGTTTTTCCTATAAACTATTAGACCCGGTGAAATGAATACAGTCCATCGAATGATCGTGGTCAAACTTGTGTAAAACACTCCTCTTCCGTGTTGCTCTAGAAATACAAAGAATGTGTATATATTCACAAACTCGTAAACAGCCGGTAACAAAAATCCGTTATTATTACCATCGTAAAACGTAACGTAAAATGCCAACACTGCCCAGGGGTTTGGCCATGCGGACGAGACAGTTACGTTAACGTGTGTCACAGATCCTTGGATATCTACGCTGCGTTAAAGTTACACGATAAACGGTGCAATCCTACTCCGAGTGCCGACAAATAGCAGACGGCAAGCAGCTGATTGACGAACGACTGGCCAAATACGCTTCGTGCAACATGGCAACATGGCATCTTTAACCATGCACTTTCGGTCACATCGTCACGTATGCATCCGGAAGACTAGCAGAATAAGTGTGAATGAAATCCGCGCCACCACGCTACAACACGCTTACTACTCAGAGTATTTAGGGAAGGTATTTTATGGAACACTTTACAAGGCTCGACGAAACATTTGTTCTTCGTTTCAAGTTCTAGATTTATGACCATTGTAAACGAAACGGCTGACTTTATACTGGTCTGGCGGCCTTGGCTACCTTTATCCGAGGTCGTGGCACAAAAAGGGTGTGTGTTTTTTGTTGCCACTTTTTATGCCCTTCAAACCAATTTTACTGCATCCAGACACGATCGTTCATCTTTATTGTCTTTTTTGGTGCATCTCTGTGTTATGCATGCATTTTACTTTCGCTCGTCTGTCCTTAAAGCTTTTCGGTGGTTGGCATTCATTTGTTCAGGTTGTGTGATGGGTTTAATAACTTATCTAGAGCGATTGGCTATGAAGATAGATTGATCATATCAGGCTGAATGTTTTTCACGAAATTTCATTCAAAATTATAGCACAAATCAAAGTCGTTTCTTCGATGCAAACTACTAATTTGACTTGAACTTTACTGGAGAGGTCAACGACCCCTCATGTTTGATAATTCATAGTAATAAATAATGATTCTAATCAAATGAAAAACAATATCTTTATTTGTCACGGTATTCTTCTTCTTCTTCTTTGGCACTACAACCTCTGTAGGTCTTGGCCTGCTATTTATAGCTTTCTATAACTTGTGTTTTACCCGTAGCTGAATAGTCAGTTCTGCGTACGGGGAGGCGGTCCGCCGGGATTCGAAACCCGGTCCTGCCGTGTGAAGACCGGTGCCGCTCTCGGATACACCACCGGGCGCCCCATTTTATTTTTTATTTTATTTTTTTTTATTTGTCACGTTATGGTGAAGCAAATTCCTGGTAATGATATCACTGTAAACAACTCGTTTTTTATAAACATTTATTTACAAGCGTAATTTTAAATAGGAAAGCAATGTACAAAATTACATTTACTAGTTTCATACTAAAAAAGTTTAATTCTTCAACATGAAAAATACGTATATGTCAAGCCATACAAATACGTGTTTTTCGTATGCGGACATAGGACAGAGCGTTAAACCTGGTGACTTGCAAGAACATTCATTCAATTAAATAAGATGTAAATTATCCAAACAATCAAAGTAATATTCAAATATTTTTATATCTATATTCAACATTATCTAATCATTTATTTCCGTTTAGTTTACTTTTGTTCATCAACTCATATTAACATTTTGATATATTCTTCTAAAACAAACCCAAATTTCCCAAGCACAAACTGAACACAAAATTTCATAACTTATGATAAACTTCTAAATTGCTATTCAATTACTGTTAAATATTAGAGAAAGGCTTCAACTAATACAATGTATATGAAAAGCATTATATTTTTAACAAATTGCTTAGCTTTTTGTTCATTTTTACTATTTCAATACATTTTCCCTAAATCATTCGTTTTCCCAGCCACCCTTTTCAATTACACTAGCAAATGTTATGTATAAAAAAATACAAACTCATTACAGCCACCCGATTCCATCGCTTCCCTTTTGCAATTCGTACTGTGTTACATTCTACGCGAGGTATCGATACTCCTTGCTCGGTAGCTGCAGCTACATGGTTTCCAATGTTAAATACATTTTGGTTTCATTACTGCAAGAAGTAAATACGCAATATGAAAGCAAAATCATGATGAACGAAAGTGTGGCGGTAGAATCTACATTTCGCCTTCTAACTTCAACGTTACGTTCAAGGTAGGAAAAACGAAATTATACATCCGGGTGTAATTTATTTTCCATGTAAGAACGCCGGTGAGACACCAAGGTAGAGATGCTCGTTGAATGTAAATACACATGTCATTCTTAGTACTTTTTCACATTTTTTGGCATCTCAAATGAGCCTCGAACATCGTTATCTTATTTACGTGGATAATACACAATCCTCGAAACTGGGCAATGTTTTATCTATGCTCCAGATGCTACTTTTCTGCAATACCGGTGTATTGTGATATCAAAACATTATTCATCAACACAGGTCCTAGCTTCCCGTTGGTATACAATGTTATGTATCGCCAATATATCGCCGTACAGTGTATCACACACCGTGAGGCTGTAGTAGTGTATTGTGTTGAAATAGCACGCCGTTTCACGCACACCATTGCAAATTAGATATAAATACTGGAAATATGCGAATTGTATGTATAAAACCTCTCTACGTAGAATGCTTAAATAAACAACACATCAACTTATGTACAAATCAACCCACCTTCAACAGTACCGCGCATGTCTGCAACAGATATACTGCAAAACTACAAGTTTCATATCAATGTGTGAGGGTCCAATATCCTGCTTTTAACAATGCTTATGTATGATGTCTTGACAGCACACATCACAAACACATTTTTGTATCACGTGATTCGTTTTCTCATTATTATCAAGAATATGTTTATAAATTGTCAATTCAGCTTTCAAAAAATGTTACCAACATTTTTGTTTTCTATAAGAAATTGTATCACTTTAACGAAAAAAAACTCTATTCATTCTACACTTTTGTATTACAATTCATGGCCGCAACGCCAACTTCACTACCACGTTAACAAGCTAATACTGCAATACACGGTGAAGTCGAAGCCCTCGGTAACTTATTGAGATTTCCACTTTTTTCTGTCTAGTCCATAATATTTGTCCGCTTATCTCTCAGATTAATTTTCTAATGAGAAACAAAACGACAATAGCTAATATGTTACTTTATTTTGTTTTTATGAAATTCGTTCAATACATTTTGGTGACACTTTAAGCAGCTTAAGTTTGTTTGATGAAAACTTCTTTATGAAAACTTTTATTTAGTTTACCAACCATCGCTTATCTACGCTTATACAAAAGCTTATTTAGACCACAAATGTGTATAAGAAATGGTTCAAACAACCAACATTATTCATCTGATAATTTGCTACAACTGTTTCTTTCTGTCTAAATCAAACTCTTACTTGTATAATGGATTTGTGCTACCACAATTTCGTCATCAGCACATAGATCATAGCACTGCGCTACCGTTGTTGCGTCCGCTCAATGTTGTTGTCTTTACAATCAACTTATTTTTTCTTAGATTCAATTTCTTCCAATGTAATCAACCCGTACTGATTCGTTATTGTCTAGCAAACCGAAACATCCGTCTGCTTCCAGCGCCCTCCAACAGAATAATTCAGCTTCACATGCCAAGCTGCAGCAAAAGGTAAACTTTACTTCAAGCTTCTTATACACTGGCAACGTTCAGTGCTTTAGGACAGGCTTAAATAAAAGCGAATGGACATGTTCTACGAAACCCAGAACCACCACACACCACTGAACTCAGTTCTTCGGCAGTGTGTCATTATCCTCGATTCAAACAAACTGCTGAAAAAGACTATGAAAGCTAACAGTTGCTGCGATACTGTTCAACCGTCGCCACAAACCATTCAAAAAAGTTGCCCCGTTTGAATTTTCCGTTATCTTGTGTACGAGGAACCTATATACCATGTGAATTTGTAATTATTTTAGATTTTAACTTATAATTCAGCATTTTTACTGTGTCTCAAAACTGATTCTCTGATATGTTCTGTCTTTCGAACGCCACAATTCGGGAATCTGCTTTTGTTACACTCCATATTGCTTTGTTGGCGCCATTTTGTTTGGCGTCTGCCATTGGTATGAATGAAAGACTATGGAAGCTCGCCATCGAAGATCAGACTTGAATGCTCCTAGCGTCGTTCGGTTCGCGTTGTGTGGAACGAACGATGTATTTTTGTGTCTTTCCTGTAAGATGGAGTTAGTTTCGCTGCTTCGGTGCAACAGATGATATATGTTCGTTGACTTTAATCAGCTGGTTTAAAAAGTTCCTTCAAGACAGAAATCAAATGAAGAAAGTGATATGTTTGCAAAGACACTTTTGAACTCGAAAGTGAAATTATTTTTATCAATCAGCTAATTAAACTGTATTTTTTCTTCATGAAGCCATGTCATACTTAAAAATTAAATCCATTCATCAATATTCCTCAACTTCATTAAAGGTAAAATGCGATTATTGCCACAAGTTTCATTTGTCAGGTTAGTAACTATTTAGCTTGAGAGTGCAGTTGTATGGTTTATAATAAAATTTTTATCCTTTTTATGTTGACCTCATAATAAAGCTTTCTGACATCAGTTTTGGGTTGCTTTCTTCTTTTTGTTTTGTATGCCAAATTTACACCATATCCTCCATATAAACTTTCGGTCCGGATGAGCATTTTGTATCCATCGCTATACACTTAACAACACCAACGTAACAAAATGCAACTGCATTCTTTTCCTTATCTAACTAAATGATAAACTAAACCACCAATGGTATACATGTGATGGTGCAATTTACATTTTAGAATTGAGCAGAAAAAAAGTTTGAATATATTATGAATATACAAAAAAAACTGATAAAAATCAAACGATGCATACAGAAAATAAACTCTCTCTTGTTTTCTGTTGTTGCAGAAGCAGATAATCAAAGACAGAACAAACAAATTAACAATTCGCAATACGAATGAAAAAACAGGCAAGAAATGTTTGTGGGAGAAAAAAAGATAGCAACCCCATTGATTGCTCGCTTCCAAAGAGAAGGGAAGAAAGCAAGAATCTAAATATTGCGGATACAGAGCGTAACTGGCCCAAAAACAAGATAATGATGATGGGAAAGGGTTAGAAGATGGCCGTCCCAGGGATGGTCTAACAGCAGTGGCATGTGTTAGCTGTTGTGTTTGCTTTTTTCCGCAAACGATAAGTCTGTTTTAAAATGTATGAAACACAAGCAGAAGGGACCAATGCAAAGTAGACGGTTGGCCCTCATATCTATTGCTCGAAAAGAATGGGGTAAAAAAACTATTCTTTAAAAAGGTGATTAACATCCCACCAGATTAACAAAACAAACTGTAGGAATAAGGCTAGCGTCTCAGCTGTTTTGAGGTTGATGCGAACGAAACTAACAAGGGTATTTGTACAGTTTGTATTTTCTTTTACCACCAATAGCCGCATTTCAGCAGTGCGGTTTGTCTTTTCGGCAAAAAAAAGTTTCAAATTTTTTGTTGGTGTAACGCTTATTTTATACCACATCAAATTCACAAATACATATCATCATAACCTAAGCGGTTCAAATATAATGTAGTCTATTGAATAGAATCAAATTGTTTTTTAATATAACAAATTCTGGTTGAAATACAAACTGCTCCATGGTTTTATCTTCACTAGAAGCAAATTTGATAATTTTATTTTCTATTTATTTGCTCTGCAAACCCTCATCTTAACAACATCTGCCATATTTGCTGCTACCGTCAGTTTTACTTCATTCGAGCAACCAAATTCTTCGTAGCATGGTGATTGTTTTAAGCTCGTTTTTTGAACGTGGAATATTACTCTCTAAACACTACTTATCAAAAGTTGTTTATTTTCCTGAGCATTTTTTTCTCATCATGTTGGTTCAATCTACTTGGTTCACGCTAAAGGAGATGCCGAATCTTTACTGACAACCATTTACTGGCCTGTTTTGTTTGTCAACATTGAATGAAGAGCTGTGCAACATTATTGAGGACGAAAACTATTCTTCGTTTGGTCATTCTTTCGCTTCGTTCGAGAAACGAAAGTTTTAATGAAAAAACTTTTACTAGTTTGTTGCTCCCTACTAGTGAACGCGATCTAGAGGAAGCGTGACAATTTTTGCCTTTTCTTTGGCCTAGGATAGATTTTCGGTAGTTCAACACCGTTGTCAAGCATAATTTTCTTCACTTCGTTACAAGCTACAAGGGTGCAAACACAGTACATGTACAAGAGAATCCCACTTTTCCCAAAGGTGTTTCACTTTTTTCGAGACAGATGCAAAAGATTGGCATAAATCACCCAATTTTTCTTACGTACGACAGTTGGATCATCTTTTGTTTTTTGTACTGTTAATACTGTTACTGTTGTACTGTTACCATTGTCGAAAATACAATGTTTTTAATATACTTTAAGCCTTATTTCAATTTTATGACCACAAATTACAAACCGAGGCGGCCCGGTGGTGATGCGACAGCGGCG
Source organism: Anopheles maculatus (assembly GCA_002091835.1). Lineage (NCBI taxonomy): Eukaryota > Metazoa > Arthropoda > Insecta > Diptera > Culicidae > Anopheles > Anopheles maculatus. The sequence goes on from KZ061905.1 coordinate 68,528, forward strand.
CCGGTCTTCACACGGCAGGACCGGGGTTCAAGTCTCATCTGGGCCGTTCCCCCATAGTGAGGATTGACTAACCAACTATGCGGTATCAATTAGTCTAGTAAGCCAGAAATGGCAGGCATGACCTTAAGAGGTCGTTAGGTCAAGAAATAAGAAGAAGAAGACCACAAATTGGGGCAAATGTCGCTATAGCAAAGAACCTTATAATCAATAATTTATAATAACTATATTTTAAACCTTTAGGATTCTTCCACAGCACCTATACAAACACATTGAAGTTAGTGCTTCGAAATATTTGAATTTCTTCTCTTCAACTAATTGAAAAAAGGTGACGACGAGTCAGTGGTACAGATTTCTATCAAAGGCTAATGCAATTATACGGCAATCACATTCATGATCGATTATTCTATGCACTGAACCAACACGTTCCTACTATGCCAATGCATTATACCTATGGTATGGTAGTATCATGGAATAAAACTTTCGTTGTAGCGAGAAGAAGCATCTCATGTTCATGTGAGTGAAGAGCAGCTACAGTGATGAATATCGTATCTTTTATTCATAAAACTCAATGAATAATAAACCATTCAATTTTCTGAAAAGATGACGTAGGTCAATAGTCTCTCTTTTGTTTTATCAAGCATGTTCGTTTTTTTTCAACCCTGGGGCCCATGTTTCTTTTTTTTTCTTTCAACACTATCAATGACAATTTGTTGTATTGAAAATTTGAATGCAACTATATTTCAAAATAGCTCTGCACAGGAAAACGTCAAACTTCTTAAATACATCATAAAGTCAATTTCATCAACTTGTCGTTTCGCCTTTCTTCTTTTCTTTCCTTTTAATACCAAATACTCCATACCACGAAATAAACCTACCCACGTCACAAGTCAACGGCAATAAATAAGCCGCACAGAGAACCGGCATAAACAATTGGGAGCTCTACAACTCTCGAGCGGGGGCACACGAGTTGCAGCAAAACTGTGCTGTGATAGCTTTTTTCGTATATCGTCCAGGCACGCTATCAACATGTATCCCACATATTTAGGTTACACTGGGTGGGTGTATCAAACGCAAACACAACCGGATATGCACTGTTCTATTCAAATTTATGCATAATGGTGACAAAAATATCTATTCAAAAAATCATTCATACATCAAACGATACACATACATCATTCCCAACAGATTATCAATATTATTTAAACATTGGCCATCCTCGGATGTTGGGATAGGGCAACTTTCAAGGAGAAATACCTTGTGAAGTTTGTAAATAGTCAATGCAAACGATGTTTACCATACGGATCTAGGCGTAACATTCGATATTCAATTATTATAACTATTTTTTTAAACATTTGATCATTTATTTTACGCTATGCATTATCTCGAAGATGTCAATTGTTCTTCTTGTTCCACTAGGTTTAACGACCTTCTAGGAAGTGCCAACCGTATTATGACTCACTATGAGTTCTTGTCTTGGTGCAGCGGTCCGGATGGGATTCGATGTCGGTCATGTTTTGTCAGATATCAGCGTCACCACCACTACCGAACCTGTCTGCCATAAGGGCTGCTACGAACTGTGAGCCTGAGTAAGTTTCGAGCTCACGATAGTTGGCCATCTTACCAAGCACAAAGTATATTTCTTCAAGCGGTCTCTCAAGCGCCTGGTTCACGTTAATACTGTTTGGCGTTGAAGCACGATGATGAGACTTTACAAATATCAATTAACTTTGAATTCGTAGCACTGCTTCTTGCAGAACATCCACCATCGCAGGTGGTATTCAATTTGAAAGCCATCACCATCATACCAAAACCACCAACGGTCTGGTCATTGCTGTTCAACAAACATTTCCTCACTCGCACCTTTCGGACGCCGTTATCCAACTTCTTATCTTGCTTTAAAGCATGCTTTAACTCGAGCAGCCAGGCTGATGTATAAAGGGCACGGTTCATTAATACTACCGGCCGAAGAAGTTTGGCAGGCAGCAACGAAACATCTTTAAATTGTGCACACAAAAAAAAACCAACAACCTGGCTGAGTACTGCGTTCGAGAATCATGTTACCAGTTGTTAAATCGACCGCAACCAAGAACAAACTGCAATAGACTCGACAGTCGAAGAGCACCGCAAGAGAGCAGTTGGTGCGATAGAGAATTGTACATAAATTGCAGATACTGCATTGTACTGTGCCAGTAAGCACATCAAATAATTTCAATCGACTCTTTCCTACTCTCGCACACGTTGTTTCGCTTTCTCGTGCCTGGATCAGTAAGAAAGGAAAAAAGAGACGAATAAATAGGCACGAGGAGACGAACAGCCGGAAAAACAAAGCGTAGAAAATCACAGCGAAAGAGAGGCACAGATAAAACTGTAATGATGTACAAGAGTGATAATGAAATTCATCAGATTCATTCTTCAACTACACCTTACTCCAAAAAACGTTTGCCTGCCAAAACTCAAAGGAGAACGCAACAATACTACCCCCAACAGACACACCCAAAAGATGGTTGGACAAAAGCCTCCCTAATTTTATTCAACCCGTACAATTATGATAATGAAATCGGACTGCAACATTTTTTCTCGGTTTCTTCCATAGCTTTCGTTGGACAGGTAAAGACTGAGACTGGTTTCATAATTAGAATACTACAAGTTTAGACGCGCAAGTTTTACAAAAGCTACTATTTAACAATATTTTTCCAACGTTCTGCAAAATCAAGCGCCAACCAATGGTATTTTATGCAATTCCTGCACATAACTAACTATTGCGATTTTGCATCATACTACGTTCCGGAATGATGATTTTTAATTAATTATTGATGTTTAATTTTACATATATTATTGCATGTGAAAGCAATAAATCAATCAAATGGAGATGTATTTTAATAACCATTTTCAGGCTCCACACATTGAAATTAGATACAACAACTCTTTTCCTCTTTCTCTTTCATTACAGTTCATCCATTTTCTTACATTCCTTCATTTATCTTTAACAATCCAGCTCCTCGATAAACGATTCAAACGCTGTCTACACCATCTTTACAGAAATCGAACCGGATTGTTATGGACTGCGGATCCAGATTATCATTTTTCACAGGCAACAATATTATAGGGAATCTTCACACATGCGTTGGCTCTTCAATGACCAAATGATCTATTTAATGGAAAAGAACCACAATTAATTTTACTGTTTGGATAATAAAACTAACCATCGTTTTATCGTTTTATTACATTGGAATGCTTCTATGCCTTATCCTGGGCCATGAACGATCGTTTTAAGCATGCAATACGTGCATCATAAGGAAGCCAGATCGTAGTTTCTTAAAAATACTCCTTCTTCTTCATCAATAAATCCTGCGTGAAGTTGGGCGGGATTCGATCTCCGGTTCTGCCGTGTGACCGTAATACCAGCCCACTATCGTCTCGGCCACCGGACTGCTCAAATAATACACTACTCGAAAAATATGAAAACTTGTTTCACTGTCACACACATGAAATAGGATTGTAACCTACGGTTTTTAGACTATGGTACTTAATGTAGGACGAGTTCATGAACATTATTTGGTAAAATCTTGTTGAAAAAATATATATATATTTTGTTTTGTTGATATATTATATTATTGTATTACCACAAGACGAGTTCCTTAACTTTTACTTTCACGGAATGTTTCTAACCTAACAAAATTCAAATTATATCGTCTCATTTGACAACATTTAAGCGCTAGAGTGTGACTTTTAACTATCGCTTGACGCGTCGTATCACTCATATTGTGGAAATATAAACACTACCATAAATAATTGTTTGGCCATTTACCACAATCCTTGGTGATAGCTGTTCCTTTCCGGATGAAAAGAGGGGCTTGGTTGGAAGCGAAGCATTTTATGACAGCAACAGGCATGGTACCATACAGGCATGGGCCACACTGAATGAGACCGGCTGGCGACTGCAGTCGTATTCCGATGGCTCAACGAGCGGTGATGAGGAATTGGCAGAAGGAAGGCCATAAGAATCATTTAATGTCATTTGTTAGATCGTTTCACATCTGAAGGTATGCACAGAATTACCCAAAGATGTGCATGTTGTAATATGCTATGCAATTCAAGGCAACAACCCTTTTTGCCTGGGAACTCAATTGCTTTAAGAAGCAAAGGGGTTTCAAGGTCACAGCCAAGCGTGCTTCGTAATATTTCTGTGCCAAACTGAGAGTGAGAGTAATAAAAGTCTTTTCCATTGAAGGTCAAATCCGTTACTTCGTGGCCATGACGATAAAGCTCTAGTGAAAAGGAAGACATTTTCATGAAAGTAAAAGCATATGGATACATTATACATATTTTTATCTGATATATAACATTTTTTAATGTATGATAAACCTTCCAAGCATCATCTACATTAAAAAATTACACAACATAGAGTGAAAGCCTCGTCCAAAAACAGTTTAGTGTAAAGATAGAAAATAAAAAGGACACTACAGTCGTATGCGAATAATCATCGTTTATCCTAGAACTTCCTTACACCGACATGCAAAACGTTAAGAACAAAAAGTCCTGACATGCTGTTCTTGAAAACAGACATTTGTTCATTTTCATCATTACCATTCAGTAGCCAGAATAACATACTGGAAACAGGGAGGGGATAAAAACTTCATTTGTCAAAAATAGGGAAAACAAAATCAGGAATGCGAAGAATTGCAACTTCGGTTACTGGTTGGCTGTTTTAAGGGATGTAGTGCTTGTCTCACTTTGTTTATTTTTCTTTTTTGAAAAGGTTGTTTACAAATCCTCATATTGGAAAACGTGATTGGGGAGACTATATGAAGTTGCAACGGGGTGTATCCTATGCTACGAGTAAAATCCAATCTGGTTTTCATTTAAAAAAAATCTATTTTGTATCTCCCCCAACACATCTACGTGAAGGACCGATACTCTTTTCTTCTTTGTGTGTGACAATCGGCTCTCTTCATACGTATACCTTACCATACACGACCGACTAATGCTGAACAAAATCCCGCTTCAGTGATCCATCCATACAAGTAAACAGTAGTCACAATATTAGTAGGACTGAGTTTTTATTTGCTTTATGACTGCACTAGTTCTATGGGAATATTTTAATCGAAATAAAAAGATTCATGTACCCTGATCTTTTTAAGCATAATAAAACAATATTGTGTATATCAGATACTATCGTATGCTATCGACTTTTATTTTACATCATTCGTCAACAGTTCAATAAAAGAATTTGAACCAAAATCTTACGTGTTTATGAACTGTTAAAATAAATATAGTTTTAATTCAACAAACCTGCAAAACCTCCAACGCAGCGCCTATTCAAACTTGCACCACTGTAAGACGGCAAGCTAGACAAAATTATTTCAAAACAGAAGCGAAAATCACCCAGCATAGCGTTGCACATACGTTTGATTGAAATTGTTGATTCTCTCGATGCCACGTATGCTTCAGATTTTGAGCACCGTTGCCTGTACCTTCGTTCGTCGTTCGATTGGAAAATCACAATAGAGCGAAGATGTAACATTTTCATTGATTGTCATGCTGGGCACCGTGACACGATACATTTTTATTCAAATTTCATGTTTCTAACCTAACAAAATTCAAATTATATCGTCTCATTTGACAACATTTAAGCGCTAGAGTGTGACTTTTAACTATCGCTTGACGCGTCGTATCACTCATATTGTGGAAATATACACACTACCATAAATAATTGTTTGGCCATTTACCACAATCCTTGGTGATAGCTGTTCCTTTCCGGATGAAAAGAGGGGCTTGGCTGGAAGCGAAGCATTTTATGACAGCAACAGGCATGGTACCATACAGGCATGGGCCACACTGAATGAGACCGGCTGGCGACTGCAGTCGTATTCCGATGGCTCAACGAGCGGTGATGAGGAATTGGCAGAAGGAAGGCCATAAGAATCATTTAATGTCATTTGTTAGATCGTTTCACATCTGAAGGTATGCACAGAATTACCCAAAGATGTGCATGTTGTAATATGCTATGCAATTCAAGGCAACAACCCTTTTTGCCTGGGAACTCAATTGCTTTAAGAAGCAAAGGGGTTTCAAGGTCACAGCCAAGCGTGCTTCGTAATATTTCTGTGCCAAACTGAGAGTGAGAGTAATAAAAGTTTTTTCCATTGAAGGTCAAAGCCGTTACTTCGTGACCATGACGATAAAGCTCTAGTGAAAAGGAAGACATTTTCATGAAAGTAAAAGCATATGGATACATTATACATATTTTTATCTGATATATAACATTTTTTAATGTATGATAAACCTTTCAAGCATCAACTACATTAAAAAAATACACAACATAGAGTGAAAGCCTCGTCCAAAAACAGTTTAGTTTAAAGATAGAAAACAAAAAGGACACTGCAGTCGTATGCGAATAATCATCGTTTATCCTAGAACTTCCTTACACCGGCATGCAGAACGATAACAAAAAAAAAGTCCTGACATGCTGTTCTTGAAAACAGACATTTGTTCATTTTCATCATTACCATTCAGTAGCCAGAATAACATACTGGAAACAGGGAGGGGATAAAAACTTCATTTGTCAAAAATAGGGAAAACAAAATCAGGAATGCGAAGAATTGCAACTTCGGTTACTGGTTGGCTGTTTTAAGGGATGTAGTGCTTGTCTCACTTTGTTTATTTTTCTTTTTTGAAAAGGTTGTTTACAAATCCTCATATTGGAAAACGTGATTGGGGAGACTATATGAAGTTGCAACGGGGTGTATCCTATGCTACGAGTAAAATCCAATCTGGTTTTCATTTAAAAAAAATCTATTTTGTATCTCCCCCAACACATCTACGTGAAGGACCGATACTCTTTTCTTCTTTGTGTGTGACAATCGGCTCTCTTCATACGTATACCTTACCATACACGACCGACTAATGCTGAACAAAATCCCGCTTCAGTGATCCATCCATACAAGTAAACAGTAGTCACAATATTAGTAGGACTGAGTTTTTATTTGCTTTATGACTGCACTAGTTCTATGGGAATATTTTAATCGAAATAAAAAGATTCATGTACCCTGATCTTTTTAAGCATAATAAAACAATATTGTGTATATCAGATACTATCGTATGCTATCGACTTTTATTTTACATCATTCGTCAACAGTTCAATAAAAGAATTTGAACCAAAATCTTACGTGTTTATGAACTGTTAAAATAAATATAGTTTTAATTCAACAAACCTGCAAAACCTCCAACGCAGCGCCTATTCAAACTTGCACCACTGTAAGACGGCAAGCTAGACAAAATTATTTCAAAACAGAAGCGAAAATCACCCAGCATAGCGTTGCACATACGTTTGATTGAAATTGTTGATTCTCTCGATGCCACGTATGCTTCAGATTTTGAGCACCGTTGCCTGTACCTTCGTTCGTCGTTCGATTGGAAAATCACAATAGAGCGAAGATGTAACATTTTCATTGATTGTCATGCTGGGCACCGTGACACGATACATTTTTATTCAAATTTCATTCATCTCATTCGTATATCTTCAGATACTCTGGCCCTCTCTTGTGTACAATATTTGCTTTCGCAGACAGACGCAAAAATAAGTAAAGGGATGCTAAAAAAATCTTTACTCCGACCACATTGTGCATTTGCTCTCCTTTCACTGGTTTGCCGAAAATGATGCTCTCAACAAACCAACAACAAAGAATGGTGTTTGTTTCGGTGTTATCTTGTAATGATCGAATCAGCGTTCCCTTTTGATAGAAAGGCAATGTTTCAAATGCTTTCATCTACTGCTACTATCGCCATGAATACGTAGCATCGTGCAAGACGACACGAAGCTTACACACAGAATCAAGTGAACTGAAAACGTTTTTCGATCGAAGTGAAAGGATTTGGGTAAATGAGCATAAGCATAGTCTGGGGGCTGTACATTGGCTTTTTGCATGTTTTCGCTGTCGCAGGATGGAAAAGTGTGTTCTCCGTATTATATGCTTAGTAGTAATGAATCTGAGCACCCGGATTAATTATTTTTACATTTCAGTAAAGAATTTACATCTGTTTTTTTAGCACTAACTTCAAAACTATATTTAGATGCAATGACACGTTGCATCAATTAAGTATGCAAACTAATCCATGACAGTTATTAGCAGTATTGGTTCAACTTAAAGTGGAACAGTAAACGGACATGCTTTTAAACAATTTTCTTATTTCAACAGTTGTAGCATGAGCATTTTAATCTGGATTTTGTAATTCTTTTACTATGGATAGTGAACATAAAAAACAAAATCATTTAAAAATAACTTACAAAAGAATAAACAACTACTACTACAATTTTTATATGCTTTACAAATAATGCGCTGTGCATATCCAGAGCATGACATCTTCAGAAGAAAACAGTCCTTTACTTTCTAAAACCAATGCCCACCTGCAATTGATGGGCCGTATCGTTCCACATTCTACGAAAGTAACGCATACATGCTCCATTCTCATAAACAATAATCAGTTTGATGTTATCTGAAACGCTGTCATGTATTCGAGACTATCCTTATGACTTTGATGCCACAGCTAACCACCAGTAATTCTTGCAAAAATCCATCAAAAAATTATTCCTATAACATAGTTTCATGCTTTAAGCTATTTCTTAGTTCATTATGTACCGTATTGTACAAAGAAAACTAATCTTAAATAAGTTACACTAAAATTACACATAACTAAAAAAATTAACTTTTTATAATCGGAACCATAAAAGGATAGATACAAGCATAATGTTGAAACATAAGCACTCAGGAAGCATCCAACATAGCAATATTAAAGTTTGTTTTAACACATCTTTTTATTTCTGCTTAATATCAGAGCTCTACCAACTATGAACACTTTAATGCCGAAAACAGCATTTTCTGTACAGTTGATTTAAAAGGTTTCATCTTAAACGAAAATCAACCGTGAAGTAACGATTGAATTTTAAAATAATCAGTAATCCTTTTCGAAACGACATTTAAACTCCGGAGTAGCCATTGCAGAGGTAAAGCAATGGAGTTACAGCAACGATAAGAAACAAAATGCACGTGCACGAGCAATCAGATAACTAAGGACTTTTTCTCCCCGACACTGGGTGCCGTAAGTGTGTAGCGAACGTTTAAAATGTGACCCATTTAGTTAACAATAGCAGCTGTCAACCCTTTCGAACAACCTGTTCTGTCGAGCGAAGCGAAATGCTGAACAGCCGACTGAGAGATGTGTATGAGTGTTTGTATCTGTTTATACAATTTCATGATATTCTGCTGCAGGTATAATCACGAAACCAGAAGTGTTCTGTCAAGACATCTTGCCAAAAGAGGACGAGAAGAAGAAGAAAAATATTGTTTTTGCATACCACATAAACATTGTTCATCATACAAAACTAATAACGAAGAACGCTAATGATTACAATAAAATCTGCTGCAATCGGATTACCCCCGGGGACTACCCACAACGTTCAAAGTTCTTCAATTAGCCAAATGATGGTCGCTAAGACATGACTATCATAGCATTATTAATTCAATACACCGTATTTATTTTTGCTGGCCACACAAACATCAACTAACCAGCAGCATTTTTACCGATAGGGATATTGACCTCTATCAATCGAAAGTAAGAAAAAAAGCACAACAAAAAGTCGATCCGAAGCATCGTGAAACCGGTTTTCTTTTGCGACGAATCGCCACGCGGATGGTCGTTTAACTATGTTTTCTACTGACAAAGATTTTTAAACAAACAAGAAATCAATTATGGCATCAATTGACGATGCCAGAATCGTTCCACACTTGTGCGATGCGATCCCGATGCGTTATCAGATTAACACACGAGGTAATCTACATTCTATTGTGGTACTGCGTACGACCGTAGAGGGTAGAGCGAGTTCAGGAGAGTAGGTAAGATCGTATTTTTTCACCAGTGCTTTAACGAACGAACGCGGTCAAAATGCGGTTTCTAAGGCCATTGAATTCAGCCCAAAATATTCCAACTGTCTGTTAAGCGGAGAGCAACTGTTTGTTGTTTCGAGAGCAACGAAATCCCAGCCATCTCACTAACATTCATTCAGAGTTTGGGCAAGAGTGTGTGTGCGTTGACTCCGCCTTTTTACCCACACTATCGCAACTGTTTCCCCTCCGGTGGATCAGTGTGAGTGGCTTGAGGTAGTGTTAGTTCACAACCTCTATCGGTAGCTGCTGCCCTCTTGTGGTTGGGATTGCAACTAGGTTCGTGGATGAATAACAGCAAGAGTATATAAGCGAAACGTAAGTCTTGCTAGATTTTTCCTTTCTCTTCCATACTTTATCATGCCATACGCTTCTAATGTGAAACATACAAGCTAGCCACAGAATGGTGCAAACCATTTTTAACACAAACCTCACTACCAACCCGTAAATGTAATCCAATGGGCTACTCACATTTTTGTATGAAAGAAAACTTTAAACACTATTGTTTAAGCAACTATTGCAATTCGATTACGTTAACCACAATTTGCCATTTGTGAGCTTGTAACTTTTTTTTTAATCTTCAAGCGATCTCTAAGGAAAAAGAACTGACTATCAGAATCACAAGTAAACACATAAATATACATATTTAAGGCCCAACGTTCTAAAATTGTCAACCTGGCGATATATGTGTTTGTTTTTTTCTTCTTCGTTTGCGCGTATTTATGTGACGTACGTAAATACTGAACTAAAAATTCGTGAAACGCTAGCCCAAAGCGGTCGAACGGTCGGTCGGTTGGTCGGTCGGTCGGACGAATATATTTCTTGTCACGTTGTTTCTTCTTCTTCTATCATTCAATAACATGTGTAGACAAAAGAGAAAAACCACTCTGAAGCGATGTTGACGGAATGTGATATGCGTTGCGATGCCAAAATAAATGAGTCTAATGAATGTTATCGCTGTATCCCATAACACAGGAAATGTTTTCTATCAATCGCACTCAACATCAGTACAGTAAGAATCCAGTTGGAATGTGATCTTTATTCTAATATGAGCGATATCGGCCAGGAATCAATGTAAATCAGTTGGTCAGAATATGCTATCACTATCCAACAGCATTTAGCTAACGGTAACCTATGATGCAATAATTTCTCACCTGCTACAATAGAGGTCGCTCGTTTGTCATTTTTCCAACGAAAAACATGTATTCCAACTGTCCAACTGAAGAAGCGAAAAGTATAGATAATATGTAGCGAAAATTCATTAAAAAAAATTATCAAAATCTTCCAAAACTTTGCTTAAACCATATTTTGAGTGTAGCTAGAAGTGAAAACAGATCCATTCTAATTGTTTTGTCGCGTATGGCGGTAAAAGAATACATCATTTGATCCGATCATTTGAAAGTCGTAAACGACTTTTACGACTCTTATTATAAATACAGCTATTTGGTTACCGTTAAACCTTCTGAATAAAGCCATAACATGCACACAATCTATGTTTTGATTTGAAAATGATTATCACCATCATCAACACAACTCCATCGGGCATGTGTTGATGCTTGTTAATAAATCCATTAACACCTAGTTTTGCAATAACTTTTTCTCGCTTTTCCTTTTACATATGAGAAGGATAGTTGCAAACATTTTTTGTTTGTATATTTTTTACAAGTGTTTTGGTGTATGCGCTGCATCTTTCTACCGCGCAAAGGTTGACTCCTTTAAAAACATATATATCTCTAGACACATACTGGTTGATACGTGGCCTATCATCATACATTCCACCAAACCAAACACCCTTGATAGTGGGTCTCTCATATAATTATCTTATCTTTAGAGCTTCATAAATCTGTCTTACTCATTAGCCAAGTTATTTACGGCATTCATGTGCATTATGATGCGGCATTTCATATTCCCATCATGCATCATCAGGCATAATATACTTTTGGATGAAACAAACAACAAACTTCAATACTAATTTCTGAATCGTTGCGGCAACGGCGCAAAACAGCAAAAAAACAAGTTTTACTAGTGTCATCTTTCGGTGCAACTGCTTATTAAATCAAAATTGATGCATACATATCTACACATCCATGTCCCGTACAGCTAAAAGATTAACTAATTTCATTATATCTTATGGTGGAAATTGTTACAAAAATTATTCTTCTGATACCCACGTTGTAGAGGTAGAGCTTAACTATTAAGCTAAAAAAAACTGAACTCTATACATTGACGACGTATCTGTATGTTGCTTTAATGAACTGTCTCGACCTATTGCTGAGGAGTTATTACATTCAACTCTGGATGTCATTTGGCAAATGTTTGTTCAGAATTTTCTTCTATCCTTCCGTCAGACATTTATATTTTTTCATCCTGCACTGCGAGTCGTCAGCATAAATATAAATATCTTTTAGCAGATTATTTTTGTTAGAATCGACCAAGGTGCGTCTTACCTTGCTGGTTTTATTATTTTCGTTTTTTTCCAAGTTAATTTATATTAAGTGTGTTTACCGCAGATATCACAATAACATTCGCTCCACCGTTTTTTTTATGCAAAGTAATTACTGCAATGCACCGACCTAACTCTTGTTTCGACAACGAAGGAAATCGCTCTAACAGAAAAGTTAAAACTGTCATCAATCAGTCATGATTTTGTGTTAAATTTTTCATGTAGCTGAATTGTAATCAAAATTAGCATCTAAAGCTTTATCTTTCATGCGAGCATTATGATCATCACCTGGTGTTGCACCTGTATCGCAGATAACTGTCAACATTGCGTCAACCGTTGCGCGATTTTGGGGACCACACAGCGCAGTTTCTGTCAATGGCCGCTCAACCGAAAAATCGCTTCTCCGGTATGCCTTGTTTCGGTTCTCTGGGAGCAGTATTCTAATCTGTCAAATCATCTCGATTTCTTCAACCATTTACTTTACTCAAACCATTTTAATCAACTTTCTTTCTACCTCACCATTTTCCCATTTCCCACACCAAAAGGAAAACAAAACAACATTATGGACGGAATCTAGCCGTTCGCATCAGCAACCACGATTATGAACGGACTGTGTGTATGGAAATTTATAGGCCTACTTGCGCTGGTAGATGTCTGGTTTCGACTACCAGCACGGTTCACGTATAATCATCAAGGCTCTGTCACCGCAAGCACTGGATGCAACGTAGCACGAATTCGCTTAATTTGTACGCTTGTGAATATTTTCGTCCATTTTTCCTGCTTATTCTAATTAAAACCAATGCCATTGACGCCGACACCAATCTTGCCGATTGGGAGGATTGTTCGTCATCGGTCCATGCCTATGATACACAAATGAACGTTCCTTCCCCAGTCTTTGAAAATTTGTGGCTGAATCGTTCCATTGCTAGGGAGCACCGGTTTAGCCTAACGAAAAGGTCAGCAAATTAAGAAAATAATGATCCACCAGTTCAGTCAGTGTGCCCAACGTTGGGAAACAAAGGAAGGCAAAGGCAGAAAAGCACCACAATTTATATCAACTCAAGGTATAGCCAAAGAAACTTCAGAGGAAAATAGGTCTTAGTATCAATTTACAACCGTTAGCCCGGTGGTACATACTACTTTATCAGGCATTCCGAATGCTTGAAAAGCAGTCGTCGAAAGGGGGATTGTTTTTCTCAATATGAAAAGATTGATGATTCCGACACGTTCGTTCAAGCACTTTTACCCAAAATCAATTACAGCAGGAATCCACATGTATTGCTACCGTTAGTTTATCTTTTGTTTATGTTATTTGTTTCATAACATAACTTTTATTAATATTAGAAGTTAGACTTGATTGATTTTCATGTATAGATTTTGTTTAATGTTGATATTGCATATCTGCTTTCGTAACTCTGTTTAATCAAGCTCCTGCAATACTATAGTTGTTCAATGATGGGAATGTTTATATCATATATGTATGTTATTATAAAAAAGTTAATGTACGACCTTCAAATAATAAAACGTTGAATAACGTGTTAATAAGTAGGGAGAACCAAATAAACATATACAATAATAATATAATACACAAAGTAAACAATATTACCTAAAAATTTGTTTATACTTAATGCAGTTGTAGTACTTTGTTGCAAGTAGTGTAAGTTGGTGAACTTATTATTTTTAGTTACACACTTTGTAAATACAACATAAAGTAGATAGACAGGCCTGCAAACAATTTATCAACGCTGAATATTCACGCTACCTACGGTAACCATTTCAAACTTTCCTTAAAACTTACTTTTACAAACTCCTCAAACATTAAAAGTTACACCATTGCTGCTTTCAACCAATGAAAGTATGCACAGCTACACCTGATGTTATCAACTCCTTTCGCTTTAAAACGATTCTTTCATTTCAAGTACACCCGTACCTTGGGTTTCACCATCCACTGCGGAACGAACGATGTAGTATACATCCAGGTATGCAATGAAAGTTTTTGGGATTGTAAAAGGCAACCAAAGGAAGGATAACAAAGAATTTCTCACTTGATAGAGCCTGCTCCACACCGCAAGCCAAAGATGGATGCTGCTTCGCAGACTTACAGATGTGTGTGTCCCTCGACCGGATAGTTGATGAAGCCAATAGGTGCGTTGGAATTGAAAGGGAGGGAATAATGCACGAAAGCAGCGCGTTTTCCTTCACCAAAAGATAGATGGCTCCGGCTTACTGTGTTTGATGCTCCCGGTTGGTTAGACTGCCATCCGGTAAAGGATGCAAAAAATGACGAGAAGTATAATTCATAGGACGCAGGATTTACCCCAGGAGATTACCCTAGATGACGTTGCCGTTGTTTGGCAAGAGCAAACAGACACTATACTGCCACAAGCACTGGTACACGTCCCCGGCAGTCACTGAAGATGGAAAAATCTTCTCCGCTACATACATATTTCCATTCCTTTCAAACCTTTGCCTCTGGTTCGGACTTTTCATTTAGTTGGGCTGTGTTTTGTTGGTATGGTTGAAGGATAACAGAAGGCACCAGCAAAGGGCGCAGTCCGAGGATCCATCCGAGGAGTGGAACCAATTTATTCCTCCGAAAACCCCGTTCAGGCTCTACCATCCTCATGGGGAACTTTATTTACTATTCATATAATTTTTCTTCCCCGGAAGGCAACCCTAGCTCGATAGAGCTTGGGCTAAGGTGAAAACAACAACAAAAAATACCACTCGATTCGCCGGTCATTTTTGTTCTTCATCAAGAAAAACTGTTTTGCGTGTTCTATTTCGAATGAATTATTAAAACTTTCATCAGAAAACCTACTTCAATGTAGTGAAGGAAGAGTGAAACTCAGCTCGCCTTCATTTTGGGAATCATCCATTAACTAACAGAATGCAGAAGAAGGTACATTCCTAAACCTAAACAAACAAACAAACAAACAAACGGTTCTGAGCTTGGATGCAGGAACTAGTCGTGTAGATAAACTTATTAATTTAAACAAAACTTATCTTACCCGATATTTGAACGTGACTCAGATCAAACGTAAATAAATACCTTTTCCTACTGTTCCAAAGAACTGGAGGTCTGAAAACTGTGAAATGAAAACAAACAGAATGTCCCACGAAGATCGGTGTAATGCTAATACTTATTGGGCAGCTATTGGTTGGCTGTTGATTATTTGTCTTGAGTACTAAGATGAGCTCAGTTCATTAAAAATATTTATACTAAACGATATTAAGTGAAAGAACTACATGATATGAACAATACAATAATTAACTGCAATATGCTTTTCCAAATAATGTGAATACGCAATGACGGTTATTACCTTTAAACTCTTTTTTTCTGGTTTTTCACACTTTAAAAAAAATATGTTTTTATACCCGATTTCACACGACAACTGTTTTGAACCTCATATTCCTCATTAACTCTAGCACATATCACCGTTCGCTTTAAATAAATTACCTGTTCTTTCAATTCTGTCACCATTTTTTACCCAGTTGCGACACAAACGCTACACTTAAACAGCGTGGCTGTAGAGAGCAAGAACCAAAATGCGCTACGAAAACACAATTATGCGCCTCTCCATACAACCATGCAAAAGTGAAAGTGAAAGTGAAAATGTTTAGAGGAAAAAGAATAATAGCGTTCAATCGGTCTGTTTATGGACATCCCCGAGATATAACCAGGTCGGTGGCAATTCATGTCCTCTTCTCTTTTGAACCTCGTTTACCCATTTTTTATGCGTAGTTCAGAGCAAATGTTTGTCCGTGTCAAACCCTTTCCATGCAATAAAACAATCTCAGCAGAGGAAGTATGACGAATAGCATGCGAACTGTGTATGTTTAGGAATTTCTGTTACCTCCTTACTCCCACAGCCGAACATTGGTTAACGTACAGCCAATACACCAGCGTAGAACTAGTTTCTTCTTAGTTTTGTTTCCTTATCTTTCATACACACTTTATGGTCACTCGCCCAAGAAAAACATGCCAGCGTGAATTATGATTTATGATGGTTAAAGCTCACATGTTCTCGATACGCTTTCACGCCCCATAGAGTAGCAGCATGCCTGATTTATTTATTTATTTGTTTGTTTGTTACTGTTTGTTCTATTTCGTGCTATCAAGCGTACGTTATTTCTAATTATCTATTTGAACATCTTACTAAACATGCAGTTTTTTTACTACTTTTTCCATATTCTTCATTGTATTACTCAAATTCAATACAATTTAACTGTACAAGCCTAGTTCGTGATCGCGTGTGATGATGTTCGATTGCACATAGTACATATGCTTTATAGGTTTATTGTTGTTTCATCGTGCACTATTTAAATTTACTCACAACTTTTTTGTTCTAATCACACGTATTTTATGGCTAACATATACATATAATGTATAATTCATGTATAACTCAATCTGCACCGTTTTCCTAAGTACGTCCTATTGTTCACATCTCGCTACATTATACATCAAAAGTACAACAAAAGTGAAAGTTCATGTACCACTCGAGCGTATTTCTTTTTTTACCGAGAAGTTGTTGCTTTGTTAAGCTCTTCTAATTTATTACTATAATAAATACAACTCCAAAGCACAACCAAATATCCGTTCGCAAAAATTGTACAAAAACAGAACGAACTATATTTTCAGTCAGGTGCGTTTCTGCCGCTCTGTACGTGAACTTGTCCTATTCTCCAAACGTACAAATTCCTATTCTTCATGCTGCATGGTTTGCCCCGTAAAGGCTGCAAACGCTTTCCCCACTTAAAGGCAAAAAACGGAAAATGCGATGCGCAAGGGGACGAGTGAAAAACTGTTTTAACGCAAACGAAACCTTCCATCCGTGAAGGTGGTTTAGTAAAAGATCCCCAGGAACGATGGATAGCTGAAACGAACGCACCGTAATATGAAACGTGAATATTTTCGAAAATGGGAAGGAAAGACTTCCATCAAACGATGCATAAGAAGGTGGAAGCCTGTGACGTGAAACGCCACGACGAAGGGTATATGAAATAAATCGATGCCAGCAGGGCCCCATCCATATCGTATTCGCCACAAGCGAATGAACGCTTCGAACGTTTTGCGTGTGCTAGTGCGGAAAACAGCTTAGTACATACTTCACTGAGTCCTCGTTGGGTTTTGTCAAAACTTTTTCTACCAACGAAGGAGCACACTGCTGCAATGAAATCATTGGAATGATTTAGAGCAAAATAAGATTATTCGGACCGATCAACGATCGATCAGATTGATTAAAGTTCGAATCGATTCGCCAAATAGCATGACAGAACTGGCTTTGCTCGTTTATATTTTACAACAATCTCTACTGATCAGATTTACTGAATATATCACATTTTAATGAAAAGAACAAAGCATCAAATCTCATTTCTAACAAATATTCGACATTCATTTCACGTCGTACCATCATAACAGTGTATAGTACCAAAATTATATCTCAAAATGAGAAACGTTTAAATGCAAGGAAAAGATTATTATCAAGGCAATGCAATCAGTAGATTGAAAAGAAATGGGAAAAGCGAGAAAGAAATTGATGATTAGACTACCAACGTCAACGTGAATGACAATACAACCACCAGTTTTAAGGTCTAGCAGTTGCTATGAATCCATCACTTTTGACTGGTAGACTATTTCTTACGGTTTGACAAACATTTCGGCTCTTTGTATCTTTGTAAAAATATTTACGTTGAAATTATTTTGCTCTATTTCATAAAACAATTTTCACATAAATCGGTGTCGGGATGTTATCACCTAACTAACAAATCTTCTGTTCCGGGCAATACCACCGAGCCGCCCCGGGCAATCCTATCCTCCATGATAATTATATTTGTTATATGACTTTCTTACTAGCATACTTACACATAACCCCAACACTTTACACATTGGAATACATCGTATATAAAACATTGTAATATTGTTGATAATCAAACTATAGCTATAGCAATATTCGTTGATGAGGTTTTGATATACGCCATTTCTGTAAGTACCTTTTATTCAAAGTCAACTGACAAAACATCCTACAACGGTTACAACCAACAGCGATGCATCATGATTGGTATTTCTTTACTGGATGCCGGCAGAATGCAGCGTGTTTGGGCCCAACAAACTTCTAATTTCATTCAGTGCTATTCGTTAGGAAAATGAATTCCATGACAGTTAAACGCAGCTACCAACTCCACGACCATCTCGCAGCACAATTTATGCTTACACAACCAAACAGGAAACGAAGGAATTCCTTTTTGACAAAATGGAAAAATTATTCTTTTCATTAAGCCATCCAACCGTACCTCTGTAAGATTGGTCCATTCCTCTAGATAATTTTGGTTTTTCATGGCTATGGCAGTGTTCGAAGGAAGATTACAAATAACAAACTTTAAATATTTGGCTGTTGCCATGGTACATCAATTTAGCATTCCCCCCCATCAGTATGCACCCTTTTACACAGGCTTGCAAAACCCATTCAACAATCCCTCAAGAATCGTAGTATTGAAACCCAAACGCGCACAAGCACAAGATTAATGATACGAGACGAGTTCACAAGTATAATTTAGCACAAAGGCATGCCTTCAAATTCTCTCAAACCTATTCCTATTCACCCACATACGTTAACCCTGCCTTTTCATCATATGCTTTCCTTTCTATAAAAAAAAATCCTCAAAACTCATGTTTTGAACTCGTGAAGCAATTTCTTAAGTAAGGTACCTGTGCCGAGTATTGTATAAATAACAATGAAATCACTCTTGTAAAGTTCACATATTAAACATACATTCTATAGTATCATGTTTTTAACACAATTCTTACAATAGTTCATTTCAAATTTTTTTTAAGTCTGCTTTCAAAATTCAAATATTACATTTACTACAGTATTCTCATTTATAGAACTTTTCTTTCAACGTTACAACGTGTAACACACGCAAAACGTTACGATAGGATATGATATAGATACAAAAAAAAAGTTTCGAGCTGCCTTCAACGGTTTTTGGATAGAAAACATTTTAATAAAGGCTCCCATGCGACACTAAACTGTGTTCGCCTCTGGGAAAAAGTATGCTCCACCGCATAACAATATGCACAGCCCAACCATGAATAGAATCTTCTCCAAAATGGAGCGCACAACTTGGAACTAACAAACGTGAGCACAAGTAGTGTACAAGTAATCACAATTTCTACCAGATGACATTGTCAGGAAGAAAGAATGATGATGATATTTTGTTGCCAACTATGGAACGCATTTTTTTTATCAATGCTGTTCCCGTGTTGGGTTTCATCAGACCTTTTTTAATATTTTTTCCTCCCTCCAAATGTGATATTTTCCTTTGGCAAGCTCAAGCACAATTGATAAGACTGGCTTTTACTTTCATTGCATAAGCAACTTTGTAGAAGACTGGCTTTTACTTTAGATGCCTGCAGAATCGCAGCGTTTGTGATATAAAAGAACTTGTTTTAAAACCTTATTGAACAAAACGAAATATGTTTCTTCTATCGCACTATTGCTTCTCTTCCAGGTTATATTGGTTTCTATTTTTGAGAGTATAGTACTATTAACGAGTTGTTTTTTCGTTCAATTATGAAAAAAACATATCTTTGTGTCTTCTTAACAAATATATAGCTATCATTACCTCCATTTGTCATCTTAGCTTGAAAAGTTGACAGTGGTGATACACCTGCTAAATATACGTACCATCTACGATTTTACCTTTCACTTTCCTTAACGTTAAAAGCGCGTTATATCTAAGCAGGTGAATATCTCGTATCCCTTATTGACCGTGAAACTCTATAATCTTCAAAAGTTACAATATTATGCACATACCATTATCATGCACATACTGCCGAGAAAATTTTCCCTTCAGAAGTTTTTTTCTTGTTTCGATGGTTTCTATTATGTTCGTTTTTCTATTTCATTTCACTAAGCCTGGCCACTTTGGATTAGAACACCCGACCATATTAATATGTATGTATGTACTGTGTAATATTTACAATCGCACAAAGTTAACGAACGACATCTACGTTAACGGTTGTACACATTGTGTCAACAACATTTTCGGAATAATCAGTAATTTATTCTGATTCGAAAAGAAATTGCAGTGGGTTTTTTATATACTCCATGACAATGCCTTCAGCATAAAATCGTTTAAGTATGGTAAAAAAATTTAATAAAGTTTTTCAATTGAAATTATTTTGATACTAAACGGCAAAGTTAGCGTGTATGGCGCATACTACAAAGCTAATATCACGTTTTCGAAAAATCCGTCGGAGTTTACAAACGGATTCATTTCATACCGGCGGCCGTTAGAACACAACTTACCTTTGTTCGACTTTTGCTTTTCGCTTATCGCTTACATCTTCGGTTCATCTGCAATTAAACATAATAAAAAAAATAATATAAGTTTATTACTAACCTGTACCTCAGCGATTTAAAATCAAAGTTTTGGATTTTTTTTAATTGTTTCACATCATGATTCGATTAGCATTAAACAAATTAAAACGGAGTGTGGTAAAAGGTAGCACCATACTACCTCCGAGGCAGCTCGCTCTCGACGATGTAATTAACGGATCCGAAATTGGCAAAACGCTTTAGTAGTACCAGTGTTTTGTGAGGAATATTGTTGTTCTTTACTATTGATTTCGATCGCAGTTCCAAGTGCACAGTTCCACTGTACCACGGCTTATGGTGTCATATCTGCTGGAGCGAAACGTCATAGTGGGAAAAGAACTGCAACGTACAAAATGGGAAATCCATGTCACGAACTACGTCATTTTGTGCTGAGCCCATTTTCCACATTCCCTCAGCAAAGTAAAGAACGAACATTCGATTATTGCCGTACACCGAAACTGCGCAAGATGGGATGGAGTGGTTTGATTACATCACTTAGCAGAGAAGCAGAGAAAAGAGACTGACAAAAAAAAAACAATCCGAATGAGAGAGACAGTAAGCAAGAGAGCAGCGATTCTCTACTTTGGTTGTGTGCGTGTAGTCTTAGCAAAATAAATATGGCCGATAACGATTGTGTATTCAACGCCCGGTAGTGTGCGTGCTATCGATTGAGCTTTTTCAAAAGCTACGGATTTCAGTCTCGAGGGGTAGGAATGTGTTAAAACAAGCAAACATGCTTTATGACACTGCATGTTATTTTTTTTTAAATAATCAATCTGGTAAGTACATCGATATCTTAGCAAATTAACTAACCCCAATGAAATTACGAAAGAATCAATTTTTATACTATTATGCACATTTCATTCATGCTATCATAGCAATTAATTTGTTTTTGTTATTTATAGCCATTTGGTTAGGGCGGCCCGGTGGTAAATGCGACAACGGCGCCGGTCTTCACACAGCAGGACCGGGGTTCAAGTATCATCTGGGCCGTTCCCCCATAGTGAGGACTGACTATCTGACTATGCGGTAAAAATAAGTCTAGTAAGCCAGAAATGGCAGGCCATGCCTAAGAGGTCGTTAGGCCAAGAAAGAAGAAGAAGAAGCCATTTCGTTATACATCAGTCAAAAAATTTTAACTAGTGTAATATTTTGTATAAATTGCTTATTTATTTATTTTCAATTTCACTTACGCAGAGCAAGCAAGAAGTTACTAGCATAAATTTACCTGTTTGTTTTTAGATTCATATAAGCACAATCGCTGCTGCTTTCCTATAAGATTTAAGAAACGTAATTTCCATTTACTCTCTCACAGTGAAAAAGCTTTATTTTCATTCTCAACTAGAACCTGTTTCTTTTAATGCCTACACATGCACACAACACTGTCCATACCAACTGTTATGGCCTCTGCTACCGCCCCGAATGCGTAACCAACACTAATAGCAACAACAGCATTCCTAGCGCATCGACCAATCGCAGCCGTTTCCGTGTTTCTTCGAACGACAATAGCGAAGAGCGCATGACCGCTTTTTTGTGGAAACGTTTTTTTTTTTCTACTTCAGGCGGCCGTGAACAAGGCCAATCGATGGAGCTATCCAAATATAACGCTTGCCCGGATCGCGACTCTTGGGGACTGCTGGCACAAACTCGATCGATAATATTCGGGACGATATTTGACGCAATCATTACTTTTGCCGCGCTTGCTCACTTGACACAGCCCAGCTACCCTAAATCATCAGACCTTTTGCACTCTACAAATTTACCAAACTCGTTACAAACTTATTGAGACCAAATATACACTTTAAATTCAATTTAACACATAAGGAATACATTATTTTCCCAAATTTAGGTAATACTTATACTTATACGTATACAATTATTATTTTGTTTTAAGACATTTAATATCTTTAATAGCTCACAATCTGAATAAAAAGTTGGCTTTTCTCTGTTTCATGTAAAAAAGAACACATTTACGTACAACTCACATTAGATACAAATGGAACAAAAGAATGAATACATTTAACTGAATTTCTTCCCGTTTAGTCTAACTTGCTGTTTCTTTCGATATTCACAGCATTTCAGTGATGCCATTTACACACTTCCGTAGATTCAGTTTTTGTGTTTTATGAGTAATATCGAGCTGCTATTTAATCATTCATCCACCGCCTGTGCCATTGTCACGGCCTACAACGAAAGCAACCCAATAAATTTATAACACTCCAGATCCTCCTATCTTCCGGGCTTACCTCCATTTCAGGACACCAAGTTAAACGACCATTGCACGTGTTTTTCCTTACACCCTTTTTGTGATTGTCTCCTCCACCCGAATAATGGAATTGTTTTTGTATTGTAAGGTAAGCAGATTGTTACCTTTCTGCCGCTGACGTTTCCAGCAAATAGCGGCGGTGTGTGGCGTACTTGGTCCAAAGCATTCACGCACTCTCGTAAAAACTTCCTACCGTAAATAGCTCGTAAAAAAACCCTCTCATTGCTCGGAAACAAACCATTTACGCGATGTGCCCGGTATAGGCACCAGGGTTTATCAGGCATGGAAGTACATTCCGACCCAACTTATTTTCCCTGCTACCCAAAACCGACGCCATTCACTGCAGGATTCTATACGCATACACCGATTCATTAAATTCTGCTCGCACTGATCCAGGTTGATCCCTGAGGCCAGGCATTCCAAACTCTAATCCAACAACATATTACACTACTTTTACCCATCCCGCAAGACCAAACACGCCTGTTAATAGCTCCCATTCACTACTTTATAGGCACCACTTTCCTCAAACTTAAAGTAAAAGTTATTTTAAGCAAACATATTTACATTCCAGGTGATGTCAAATACCACCATCCTTTGAACATTACACTTCCCTTCAAACCCGAAGAGAGTTTTCTGAATTCACAGTAAAACGTGTAAGCCTGCTTAGAACATTTACAGGCAACATATCGGACTGTAAAGGAATTCATCCTTATGTACCTGATTCTATTGGTATTCAATATATAACAAAGAATGTACTCTCATTTTGGATATTATTGTAATATAGAAATATATGTATTTCACAATGAACCCATCATCATGATCTTCCTTGCTATATGATTCCGAGAGCAATTTGTCTTTTCATATGAACATCGAATAACATTTTGAACTTTATTTTGTTTTCTTATACACAGATTAACAAAATATGTTTTTTTTGTTACCTTCAAAGGAACGTAACGGTTCTTGCAATCAAACCGTTTCGCGTTATACATATCACATTATTTTAAGAATTTTCATCAACATAAGCCCTGATTGCCTGAGACAAACGGAAAACTTTCCGGTGGAAAGCCTCAAACCAAACGGAAAGCAAATTTGCATTATGGTTACCTGTTAGAGTCGACGAAAGCTTCGTCGATTTTTTTTCGCACTGTCATTCTGGTATCCTAGCAAATATCTTAATAATGATCATAGTAAACCGTGAGAAACAGGTTTGTTGACTTCGCAAGAGAAGAGTTTTATATGTAATTTATAGATAAAAATGATTTATGCATATTAGATCAGTGATAGAAATAGCGATAGTAGTGATAGTGAACAGATAACATATCTAGGTACAAGGTACGAATGCTGCGTTGTGTGTTTCATCCCTTGCAACTGCGCAACTGTTTACCTCCAGTTGCGTTCAAAGCAGCTTTGTTGTCGCGTAGTTTTTTGGTTACCGCGCGTTTGTAATTAAACCTTTAAAATAATCAAATTAAAGACATTTAAATGCCTTAGAAGTTTATTTTATTACGAATTCAAGTTACACACTTCCATTTTGCGGATGATTTCTTTTCAAAACATTATTTTACGAATGCAAATTGTAATTTCCGTTGAACTCGACTGACGGAAAAAGTTTTGTCTAACTCGCGTCTCCGTTTGGCAAAGGTAATGTGATTTTTTTACTTTCCGTTTGACAAACATCTGTCATCGATTTTTAAACGTCTGATTGAGCCAAACGGATAGCCAAACGGAAAATCATAATACCAAGGCGACATTTTTTCGCCGTTTGCTAAGACGTTTGGCTCACACAATCAGGGCTATAAATACTAACCAAGTTATCTAAACATTATGGAAAGTACGAAGCACAAATTAGCAGTACAGGACCACCATCCTACCACACTTTCCATGTTTCCATGATTTGTCATGTTTTGTTTCAATAAACAAGCTCGTATTTTTTTAATTCAATGGTAAATAAATAAAATTCTAATGCCTATTTAGTAATGAAATATTACCATTTTCGGAAAAAAACTTGTATTGACTTGAGTTCTCGTTTCAGGAAAAGATACGACAGAATAAAACCTTTATTGTTTAGTATGGGGTGAAAATTCCCTGCAAGCAATTGTTGGTTCATATGCAACAAACATGCGATTGTGCGAGGGATGTTGTTTACCTATACTTTATTCACTTTTTACATGACAGAAGCTCGTCATCCTCTTCACTAAAGATATGCATACTTAATAGTCTTAATATTGTTCGCCTTTGGCTCTACCCTGCCATTACCGGAGACGGTCCGGATGAGATTTGATACCCAGACCTGCCGGGTGGAAGACTTGCATTGGTCTTGCATTTAGAGACACTAACACATCCTTCATAGCTTTATCATGTCAATACGGTGTGGAATCTGAATTCCGTTTGTCGTATTCAGTAACAGCGTGCAATAATTTTTAATTCTATCTAAATGCTATTAATAACTCGCTTGTACAAGTATAACATGAACTTGAATATATTGGTAAAAATGATCAACTCTTTCCAAAGAGTTGTTATTCTCATTCCATTCTTTTGTACAGCTTCCAATTGCAATTGAATTCATTCAATGCCAGTTGTCAGCGTTCGAGAAGCTGCTATTGTTGTTTTCAAATGTATTCTTGAAGCTGCTTCAAATATTTCACAGGGATAGAATTCTTTCTCCTACGATTCTTTTTTTTTGGGGGGCAGCGTCATAGCTCAAAGAACGCACTACTTCACATCCAGTAGCCAAACCAATACCACGATTCCTAAGCCACGGTGCACTTAAAACCTCTCGCGAGAATGTGGCATAGTTTAACCGAAAATGAATCTAAACAAGCACGATGTGCTCATAAATTTTCCCCTATCTCGTTTCAAATTTTAAATCTAAATCTGTATAAGAAAATAGCTTCACTTGGAAGATCAATCCTTCACACCAGTAGCATGTGCAGTACACTATCTCAACGATTATAGTTTCTTTATTGTATTAGAAAACTGAAAAAGAAAGCTTCGCTAAAATTTCATCACTTTCAAAAAGTGGATGCTTGCAGATTGTGCAGTTTTACTTACTTACAAGATTCTGAATTCCATATAGTAGAACAAATTTTGTTTCGTTATCGATTGCCACCGTTTTTCCATGTTCTCTTGGGGTTTTATCATGTACAAGCTCTTGTTGTAATATGCTACATACACCACGACACGCGCAATATACAATCGTCGGCCCGAACCGGACAGAGACCGGTGCACGTAATTAGACTACGTAAAACAACCATGAAACGTGGCAGGGATGTTCAGGCAAGAAAAGATGTGCTCGTGTTTTATTACGAAAAATAATTAAACAATGTAAAAAGTTCTTTACGATTCATTACAGTATTTTATAACGAGAGGACCGACTCACATTGGGGCTCGTATTCTAAAGCCTGTCACAGAGCAACTGTGCAAGCATTGTTTTAAATCTGTATGCAAAAGTTTTATTCATCTGCCACATTTTCAACACACAAAAGTCACAGCGTGTGAAGTTGACACTCGTGTTTGTTGGTGTCATGTTAATAAGACATCTTTTTCGAAATAATTTATTCTACAATTCGATGTGGACATACAGTGTCCTAACCATACCCAGGCAGGAACACGTTTTCTCACGGAAATTTTCCCATTCCTTGGCCGAACGACAACAACCGACAAAATCCAATTTTCCGATTCATTTAACTTCACACGAAAAGTTCAGACTTCTTGCATCCCATCGGTCTATGCATGGGGCCTTTCGAGATACTTCGTCAAAAAGCGTAAACGACGTTACTTTTCTCGTTGTCCCAAACGAAAGACCACAGCAGCGATGGGTTTTCCATGCATTTTCCTTTTTCATCACCCTGAATTTTATCATCGCGGTCCCAGAAAGATTCGCTATAGACGGGCGCTACATCAAATATTCTGCTGGCATCGTAACGTTTTCCTCGGTTCTTATGCTCTCCATTTTAGAGGCTAACATGTGCTTCGTGTATGCCAGCAGCGAAAATGAAAAATTGACTTCCGCTATGAGTTTGGTTTTGTTTCTTTTCTTTTTATTTCTAATTTTCCGCGGCTTTCAATTCAGTTTTGGATACTTTTTACGATCATTGCAACACTGCTGTACGAGCAAATCTAACCGTTGGTTCTTGCCGTTCGTAGAAGCATAAAGCATTCTATCCGCACCATTCTGCCACGAGAAATTGAGCAAACTGCGCATGGTCTTAGCTTCCATTTTTTACGTATATGTGTACTGAATGGCTTTACAAAACAAACACACAGCAAATACTATTTGAGTGTGATATTAAGCTTACCTTAGGTTACAAAGATCGAGAGACATTGCATGTAACAATCTCTTTTACCCATTATTAAGGCCACAGGAATTTTTAATATTGCGATTCTTAAGCCAGCTCAGTGATCCAGTTTTAATGATGCTGGTCTTTCACATGATAGTATCGCATATTCGAATATCATTCGGAACGCCCCTACAGACGACTTTTCAGTTACTGGTGCATCATCTTAACCGAACACAACACGACCTGATTTTTTGGCCAAGTTCCATTACATAAATCTAGTAAACCGGCATATGGTAAACATGGTCTAGTGGGTCGTTAAGCCAGACGATTTCTATCCGTGCACCTGTTCATGGAAATGTCATTCCTTTTTCGTTGAGCCCGACAGTTTTCATGCCAAGGTATGCCTGAAAGGTTTGTTTTTCAATTTATTTCTAGATTATTCAATATTTCAACTTGATTTCCTTAACCTCACGTAATGTGAAGATTGGTTATAATAATCATCTTAAGACATTCAACTAGAACCGCCACTATTTTGTAACACGACCGGTCTGGTGAAATATTATCGATGAACAATAAGATACAAACGCATTTCAACATTTGTAACAGACGATTGATGTCCTTTTCAAATTTTTACAATTAACTTAAAATCGATAAATGCCAGTACAATAATGATTATTGTGAACTTTTACCGTTACGATAAATCGAGATATGAACTTCGTTGATAAGGAGAACAAATTAACAAAAACTATGGTTTTGTGAGCAAAAAAATCTTTTTATTTACTTATTCTTTTTTATTGAACGAATATCAGAACAGGAAGGAGAAGATAGTTGAAGAGGGAAAACATTTGAATAATAATAATGCAAAATATCTTCTTTCGTTGCTTTCGATTTCCTGTCTCACACAATCTTACGTCATCTAGTTCATGAACGGAACTAATCATTGTGCCATTATACGATGGCATTTATATATCAATGACGCATAAACGAAGGTCATTGTGAACCAAGGCTAAGACTTGAGCTAGATATGTAAAGATCAAGGACTCACCAGTTAACGGTAATAATAATTGCTTTTGGGTTGAAACAACACAAAATGAAAGTGAAAGGTGTGCAAACCCAAACGTTACGGCCAAGCACGTGAAAGAGTTAAATACAGAACGGAAAACTCAGGAAACAGTATTGAAACCGAAGAAAGAACGATAAGCTATTAATATGGGTCAAAGATTGAAACACCATCAACCGTTGGCCTTTTCCATAACCATAAAGGGGTTAGCTGCAGTGCAAGGTCTTATAGGTTTCTCGTTCATAACGATGGACCGTGGGTCTAGACAACGGCAATTTTATGTTATTCCTTTTTATGGCAGGGAGAGATAGTTTTTCTAAATTTCATAAATCTATTAGCTAACTAGTGATTCTTACGGTGATTCACCGAATGGCCTTCTCTGTCAAAATCAACTTTTAACGTAATAGTTTGTAGCTGGTATAATACAATAATAGTAACACTACGGCCAGGCCGTAATACTGGAATAAAAAAAAATACTATAACAGTGTATTTAATACATTGTTTTATAAATGACAACATACATTTTTCTCCTTGAACATGACACCTTTAGTCTTCACAATGTTTCTTTTGATGTTATACATGAATAGTTTTATTATGGATAGGTTACATTGAATGGAATGAAATGTTAAATCATCTAAATTAACTAAATTAAATTAAACCATGTACGTAAGTATGTTGTACTTACCTAAATAAGATATATTATAAAACTATAATATGTAGCATATGTAACATTCTTCACCGTAATAGCAGCTAATCTTTTTTCATATGGATCGTTCTAGCCGTACTGCTGAAAGCAGTTAGTTGCATAATTATAAAAATGTAAGTGATTTTTCATACAAACATTTAAATTCGCCAATTTCTTAAAGTAGTGGCTATTTATGTTACTATTTTGCAATGCTATTTCATCTATCTAAATTTGTATCTTCAATTGAGAAGTTTTGGGAAGAACCGAGGACGTTTGCAGCAGATGAAGATCGTGAAGCTCTTGTAGCACCTGATATATAAGTAAGCTTATGAATGCAATATTCAATAAAATTTGATGGAAAATCAATAGCAAACTTTCTTATTCGTTCTATTTCATTTGGGGAAATGGCACCTTTTACCATGCATATTTTTTCAACACTCATAGTGGCATTACCTTTCGTTACTTAAATTTCAAATACCAATCACAATTCCAATCACACAACTGCAGCCTTCTGCTTAAGCATTCGATCAAGATTACAGCTCGGAAGACTTTCCCTTTGCCAAGCATCATGCAATAGAACCCGCTCGTATTCCAAAACACTGCTTTTTATGATCATATCTAATAAAAACCGTGCCGCTGCCAAGTGGTTTTCCAAAACGAGAAACGCAACATTCTTCTGACTGATTGCCTGAGTGATTGATTGTTTTATATACCCGTAGTCACACAGATGAAGCCAAAAAAGGTCCTATAAATTTTCGTTTCAGATTTCTTTTCGTTAGATTGTTGTTGCGCATTCTTATTGTCCTAATAATACCGGTAATCTTAAGCCAGCACACCATCAATGTTTTGCATTCCGTATTTTACTGTACGATGTTCAGGCTATGCATAATGACAATAATGATTGACAGCGTCCAGGTAAAATTAACAAAAAAAACTATATGCTTTTATTTGTATTCACAATCCAATTTAAACATCAGAAGAATCAAGCAAACGAAACCGACTGTTTCAAGTTTGTTCAACGAAACCAAAAACGCATGCCAACGCATGGATACGAAAATGGGAAACAAGAGCGAGAGAGAGCAAGAGCATTTAATACTAAAAATCCTTCGCACATAGGAGAAGAAACAAGCAAGGAAATACCAGCCATGATGTTTAAGGGCGTGGCAAATTCATTATGGCTTCGTTTTTGCCTCTCTTTTCTTGCACTTCGAAAATGACTGCGGTGTTTTCGTTTTCTAGCGCCAATTCGCAAGCCTCGTTCAATTTGCCCAACTTTTTATTCATTCGATAGCTTCATGCGACAGACTGATGCCCTTTGTACGGTATTGTAACACCAGTGTAGTGCAAGGACAATCTAGGCAGGACATAAATTCGTGTGTTTGTTCCACAAACACGCTCTTCATTAGCTTCGTAGCTGAGTTTTGTGTGCTCTATTCAACCCGTGGGCTGCTTTCATCAAGTATAAATGTTATTTAGCTTCCCTGCGTCACCGCAAATATCGTGCTCCCCTCTCCGTATCGCAACGGATGCTGCGATCGTTCCTGGTGAAACGAGTTTTGGTTTTCTTCCATCCGAAAAATAACAACCATTGGAGCGGAAAAAGCTAGCACGGACATAAAACTTTTCCATTTTCGGCAATGGCAAGTCTCCATTACCCTCGTAACGGAATGCCTCAAAAAGCCCAGGGTACCATGTTCTGCCATCCATGGCTCAAGCATTCTGGAAAAGTTATGGAAAGCGTACAAACAACAAGCGAGGCACGATTCGGCTATAAGTATTACTAGCATGTTTTACTGCTATGGGAAACCATGGTTCATGCCATCGAATGTCGGAAAGTAGATTGGCAAAAATGGAAGAAACAACAGTTTTTGTCCTGAGGATCCGTGCAATTCCTGCTGTACAACTGAAATTTGTTTCTTGATGCCATTTGTTACAATCATGATTTACTTATTTATTTTATTATTGACCTCTTGGTGCGAATTTTAAAACAGCACTGTACTTTTGCTTACAAGATTAATTCACTGTAATCCAACCATTAAC
Organism: Anopheles maculatus; assembly: GCA_002091835.1. Classification (NCBI taxonomy): domain Eukaryota; kingdom Metazoa; phylum Arthropoda; class Insecta; order Diptera; family Culicidae; genus Anopheles; species Anopheles maculatus. The sequence continues at coordinate 99,624 of KZ061905.1, forward strand.
TGAATAAGTTATTGTACTTTTCCTATCAATCTCTATGGTAAGGTAATAAAGTTGTGAACTTAACATTTACATACAAAAGATATACATCTGAATGCTTATCAAATCGGAATTATTTCAATGTATATCCCGTTATATCAGTGACATTCTATTATAAAGTCCCGAAAAATTTTTCTGGTTAACCAGTACAGCGCTAGTACCAGAGAATACAGTTTTTCTTTTTCTGTAAAAATTCGGTACGAAATTTTCTGTAAAAAAATCATTTGTCATTTTTAGACAATAGTCCGGCTGTTTTTCTGCCCCTGCCATCAAACGTATGAATACTGAAAATCACAATATTGTTTATCGCAAAGCATAATCTTAATTCCATATCTTTGCATAACTACATAACGTTGTGAATGTTCATTTCTACATTTCAGACATACATTCTAGCAACATTGAATGTACACAGAAACCTTATTCCTTCCTTCACGCAACCTGAACCACCAAGTGTATGTGTGCAACCTATTGCTTACTTAATGGAACCATTTGTGCCTACCCACTAACTCCAAACGAAAATAAGCATCTCAGAACACCGCCTGGCTGATGAATTATTTATAAAATCCAGCAGCGTGAGCGTCATAGTCACTAATCAAGAAAATACCATTATGCCGTGCCAATCAACTTGGATGTTCAGAAAAGAATAAGCAAGAGAACCAGATTGCATGACAAAGAGGGCGGTACGAAGGCCTTTCTGCCATCTCAGTCTGTTTCACTCAAAGGGTAGTTAAAAACAAACCACTTGGAGCATCCCTTCCTTGACAAGAAAGAAGTAGGACTAATAAGAAGAACAAAAGATTATAATTCGGCAAAAAATGGGGCTTCTTCTCATCTGTAGACCACCATGGAGTGCCAACACACCATAGAGCTGAATAAATATTCGGATTGGATCTAACAGCCGTAGAATGTAGGGGAGCTAAAGGTAACACTGCTTTTGTACAAAATTTGTTAAAGGCGCCTACAGTAAGCTCGTGCCATATTTCGTGCCTCTCTTTGAGAAACTCTAACCCTGGTACAACTTCCTTCATCGTGATTGTATTACGCGACAGATAACAAATCTTTTCTACTAAACTCTAATGAGATGAAATAAAGCAACATTGCCTACGTGGTACACATCGCTGATGCATCATAAACCCAAGACGTACCAAGGCATAAAATAAATGAACGTCCCATCGTACCTTTTAGGCTACAACAGCCAGTGTCAGATGCCAGCGAAGCGTCGATACGGCTTCATGCGCTTCGTTCAGGATGTACTCTAGCACAAGTACTTGATATTCGCATTTTCCAGTCCCATGTAAACAATGATTTCTCGTAAACAATATCAATATAACAATATTTGCCTTATTATATGGCAGTATAAAAAGAAGAATGGGGCGGCCCGGTGGTGTATACGATAACGGCGCCGGTCTTCACACGGCAGGACCGGGGTTCGAATCCCGGCGGACCGCCTCCCCGTACGCAGGACTGACTATCCAGCTACGGGTAAAATCTAAGTCACAGAGAGCTAGCAGTAGCAGGCCAAGACCTCACGAGGTTGTAGTGCCAAGGAAGAAGAAGAAGATAAAAAGAAGAATAGGAACATCACATATTCTAATTGTATATTTTTGTGAAACACCCGTACATGGCAAAACTGTAGAACTAGGTATTGCATTTCAAAAAACTCCATAACCTATACAGCTTTTACAATATTCATTTGTTCGTTTTGTTCTCTTCGCTCCTTACAACAAAAGCAACGAAGCAATGTGCTCTGCTAAACAAAACAATGACAATAAAGTACCATTATTAAAACACTTATGCACTCCCTCTATTTCCGTTACGGTAATTGGACGACACGCGATCATGCAATGTTTGTTTGCAATTCCCCGTCGCCGTGGCATGATCACGACAACAAAGCAATAAGTTGAACGTTTAAATGGCTTTATTTCGCTAGTCTTAAGTGATTGTTCACATTAAGCGATTTATTGGTGCTACAAATATTTCTATTGTGCGACCCTACAGAAAACGTGCACCATTGTTTGTCGATTTGTGTAGTTTTGAAATTTGTCTCTTCGTAGTTACATCGCTTATTAAAGGAAACCGATGGAGCAAGCTGTTAGCCTGAGAGTATTGTTTAGTTTTCAATAACGGATATACATATATATAAATATACCTATATTCCATTTCAGATTGGCAAGATTGGCAATTGTATGCGAAAACGATAATTGTCTGCTACAAGTTGCAATTGTATACATTGATACGTTTATGCGTCCAATCGTTCAATATCAAAACTTGATTGCCAACGCAAAACTAATCAATATTTTACGAATAAATTGCAGCTTTGCAATCGCATTCGATTTCAAGCCCATACACTTGCCTTTCGTGTATCAATCTAAAACCTGCATCGCGTAACTGATCCCAGCGTTACGCATTTGAATACATCGAATCGTAAAAAAAATTATAGGCCATCCTTGAGTTTATGATGATAGCACACTCTCATTCGCGTAAAGCATCCAAGTAAAGTGAAATGAAAAACTGTCTAAAATTCGTCATCATACTCATCTGGGCGCTGTTACAGATGCGCTGCTGTGGCGTTAGGAAACTGATCAGAATACGTATGGAACCGCATCTCTGATTTATTTTAAACACGCGATCGTTAACAACTGCACTACTTTACACATAGGAAGATAGTCCAGAAAATTAACGCTCGATTACTGTACATCAATGGACAAAAATAAAACTATCCCCGGCTCACCAATCATAACAAAGCGCTGTAACTCAATCGGAACAGAGCCTGTCGAACCATTATCTCGAGTAGAATCACTTTCATAATAAGACCACCAATTCAAGCCGTGCTCGTTCCAGTTATTTTTATTCTTTTGTTTCAGTGCATTGAAAAAAAACACTATTTGAAGACGGGTCTGTACATTTTACATGTCAACATAATCTTCCAGGGCATAAATTTCATGTATCGTTAAGCTTAGAAACTTTACTTTGGTTGATTAAAATTATCTTTTTATGTTTAATCATATCCGGAAGAAGTCATTGCAAGTTCAACAACCCGCGTTCTGATGTACAATGAAAAAACACCAACACCCAAAATAACAGCTTGAGGCAGCCACATGCATTGCAACTCGGAACTGGTTATAATCTTCCCTTTAAACACCACACGCCTATTGTGCCTTCTTTTTCATCTTTAGCTTTCCGAAATCCTAGCCCAACTATCCTTTCATCATCACAAGAACGTTTGCGTTTTGCTTTTGCTTTTCATACATTATGTAACAGATATTTTGGATTGTTTAGTTTCTTGCATATCTTACCACAACATGACGCGCATGACGCTAGAAAGGAATCATAATGAAAACCGGCAAACCCACGCTCATGAAAACGAGATTACAAGGGCTGGAATAATTTATTCGAATAAAAGTATATAATAATATACCGAAAAGCAGGAGCCATTCCATTTTGCGTGGTATCCAGCTCAGCTATCCAGCAACATACGCACTTTGATTTATAATAAAATGAAATTTTATAATTTAATTACAATACAACACAATTTAAGACATCCATTTTATACAATTTCTATTCAATTTACCTATACAAAAGTATTTAAGTCATCGTTCCCTCACTGATCGCAGAGCCACTCAAATAAACAAATATTGACCGAATATTCCACTAACCATGTTCCGTGTATACAAGTTCTTCGCTACGACGAATCGCCAAGCGGAGATACAAAATACATATTTACCTTTTATTACAATCAAGTCAATGTTAAACCACTTTACCACATACCTTTCCTTCCCGGAGAGTTTTAATTAAAACCGCTGGTGTTCTAATCGTCACATTACTTTGGCCAAGGAGCTCAACAGAAAGGCTGAATAGAAACCAACGTATTTCGGTACGATACAAACTGCCCCCATATCATACCTCAATTATTCCGCTCCTTTTCTTACATTTTTTACATAAAAAAACATCAAAAATATGAAATGATAATATCTATCTTTCAACCCCATTGAGAAAGCACCCCATGAGGCACAAAACACTCTTCTTAGTTTTGGTTCCAAATCTTTTCATTGTGTCCGTAACGAAACTTGTTCACAGACAAAACATTAGATAATGAATAATATATTCGCTATGAATAATCCATTCTTATTCTGCCATGTTTTTTGTCACTATTTTCAACGCCGAACCCCAGGCACGTCTTGATTTGAAACCCTTCTTGATAGTATTGTCTATAAGCGTATGCGTAAACTATATTTTACAAATGAAACGGCCAGCTGAATACCCTACGAAGTTCATAGGTAAAATAAAAAGTACATAACTCTTTTGCAAACTATTCTTATACATTTGCAAGCCACATGTACCTGCCATCTGCGAAGTCGCCGTGTCGTAAATATCGAATATGTTCAACATAATGTGTACCTCCTTCGTAGCAATGGAAGATATTCTGTAAACCTGTTTTCTTATTCGAATATTGCTGTTTCAAACCTGTTTTAAGCCCACGGCATTTTTATTGCATCTTATTCACTCGAACAAAAAGCGCATAGCAAAAGCTTCTGTTCAATAATGTTTCGTATATGCGGTTTCGCATTACTATCGTAAGCGCAAATAATATACATCATGAGTAAATCGATGCAGAATAAATATATGGCAAACTCATCAACATTATGATCACTTGGTAAATCTATTCAATGCAGAAAATCGATTAATCTTGCTAGCAAACTGGTAACAATAAAAACTATTATGAATTAAGCGATGTCAAATGTAAAGATTTTGTAACTGAATGATCGGTTCTCATACTACAATCACACGATATGATAGTAGAACTGATTTTGTGGCTACCTGTCCAAATGCACGTATTACAATTATCGACGCATAAATTAATAATGCATTCAAATTAATAAATATGATCCGATTTGATTTTTTGTTTTATTTAACAAGATGAAGTTTAATAAACATTGAAGGTCTCATATATTTAAAATGAATTTTCATGTACGTTACAAATAGGTTTTCAAGCTTTTTTTAATTTATAATAGTAAACAACCAAATTCGTTTCAACCAATATTTGCATTTTCAAATTTAATTTTTAAAATTAAATTTAATTCTTTTTGTTTTCTTTATTTACAGTTTTCTACCAAATGAAGCATAATCAGTTTTGTATGTGTTAAGCAACTTATTAAATATATTTTTTTTTGTTGCGTTTAACAAACTCTCTTCTATTTCATAGGTATATACGAAAACAACTGCTCAAGCGCACTGTGGTCCAAAATACACATAACTTTTTTGGAAACCTTTTTCTATCAGCATCAGTACAAACACCATGTTTCATGGCTTGCCACATTGTGTGAGTGAAGTGTGATGCATCGAATTTCTGCTCGCTTCGTATTTGTAGTACTGGTTTCTGACAACAGATCGAGCTAGCAGTCGCACGAATTTCCTACCACAAAGGGTTTGTGCCATGGATATTATGTCGACCGCCGTGCTGGTGTAGTCGATGTTGTCGGCTAAAGTATTACTCACCAGTTCATGATCGCATTCAAAAATATATTTTACGTTAACACACACTTTTCTGTGAAAATTAAGAGCAGAAAACCATGCCAATTCTATTATTTATGATGACCATAGGCTGCAATAAATATATAATGACACGCTTTCCATTTGCTTTTCGTGACTTAGTTTTACCATAAGCTGGATAGTCAGTCCTGCTTATGGGAGTGTGGTTTGGACGAGATTCGATACCCAGTTATCTCCTACACCGTAAGGACCTGCAAAAATACTGTCTCTGGCACCGGACTATCACTACTTGTTCTTTATGTTGTATGATAAATAATGAAAGAAGAAGAAGAAGAAGAAGATAAATAATGTTCATATGTTCTCTATATCCTAATTCAAAACCCATTTGCAAAGCTGTATTGCATACTGGATAAACCAATCGAACATCATTTTTTTTTAACAGTTTTAGCTTCCTTATCTAGAATATACCCTTAACTAAATAATCTGTACAGAGTCCGGGTGGTAAAAGACCGAAGCCGTCATCGTCTCTGCTACCGCTCTAGTAATATCTTTCAGCCGTTTGTAAAGTACTTTGTCCTTATCTATGAGAATAACAGTGATTTGATTCATATAAATATATTTTCTTGTCGGGTGACTTCGTCACCCGAAATCAATGTGGGTACTATAACAGAGCCACAACGTAGCACGAATCATCAAGGAATCCTTAAGCTACCGTACCAAGATGAGTAATGTTTACGTACCAAATGTTATACACCCGCAATGTAGGTGATTTAAACACATATGTTTAAATTTGTTTCAAACTAATTTTAGCCAGAATTTCATGCTTTTATTGTGCATATTTACCCAGTCTTGCCGTTGAAATCTCTTAAAATGCTGGTAATGTTTTTAAATAATTATATAATATGTAATAATTATATAATAAGTAAATACATATTGAAGCGGCCCGGTGGTGCATACTATATCGGTGCCGGTCTCCACACGGCAGGACCGAGGTTCGAATCCCGTCCGGACCTCCTCCCCATACGCAGGACTGACTATCCATAACTAAGTATAACTAAGTATAATCCATAACTAAGAGTGTATAACAAAGTAACAGAAAGCTAGCATTAGCTAGCAGGCCAAGACCTCACGAGGTTGTAGTGCCAAGGAAGAAGAAGAAGAAGAAGAAGAAATAAATATGAAAACTTGTTCCTTAGATTCATGTGATAACATTGTATTTTTCCATTTTTATTGCATATATTTACTGAAATAAAAGAAACACAGACTTGTATGAAGGAAGGCATACTAGGAGGTTTCACCACAAATAGAGTCTGGTCTATCGAAGACGAAATAGATCAGAACCTGTCTGTTTTTATAGTTCAGGTTCAAAACATGATGTTATCAAAACAAACCAATGATATATATATATATATTTTTTGTTCATTTATAACGACTTTACCAAATTTCTAAAAATAATATTACTGTGATTTAAAAAAAACAAACTCGTTCTAACACCGTCTATTAACTATTTTCAGACAAGGGCATCGTACATTTTGTCTTAGTTTGGGGAAATAGTAGAGTAAATACCGTGCTGTTTACATTATTGCGAGGCAAAAGGTTGTTGAGAGAGAATGAATCTTAACAAAATTAAATATAATTTATACAACACTTTAAAAGTACTGCTAAGAACTGATCAATCTTCGAAACGGCTTTAAACTATTTTTATTATTTTTTTTATTTTTTTATTGCTATTGTTTGTTGTTTGTTTATAAACACTTACAATAACTGGAAATAAGATACTTGGAAAAGCTACGTGTTCAGCTGTGGGTAAAAACCTAGTCAAAAATGGCAGATTTGACGAATGAAAATCTCTAGAGGCTGTAGAGTCTAAAAGAGGAAGAAGAACTGTCTGTTCGTTAGACTATGCTCAGGAACCACGAATGCATTTTATTGCTAGCAATAGAAAACATTTCTCTTGAGTTCGCCAAAAATGCACCATTCAATAGCTTCCCTGAAAATTAAAACTATTATAGCAGAGATAAATGTGTTTAAAGCCTCATAGGTGTGGTAAGAACATTGCTCGAAAAACCAACCCTTCAATTGTTTCTTAATTCTTTGATCATCCAAACGGGAATCTACAAAGTCAAATATTTTCATAAGAACGCTAAGGTTCGATCAAATTGTTTAATTCATAGTTTTTATCATTGAATATCCAGTTCGAACGATTGATACAAGCCAGATAAAAACAAAACAAATTTCTATGACTTAAAACCAACTCTAGCTTTGGCTGTTGTTTCTAATAATTTCCAGAAAAAATTACACTAAATAAAGCTAATTAAAAAAGTTGTAAGCACATAAAAAACATGACATGTGGAACACACGAAACTCACGAAGGTAGAAATCCATTTCTGTAATCCTCTCTTGTCGTTTGTTTATTCAAGCACAAATAACAGTGGCGCAACACTTTTTCCAATTTCAATCACACTATTTCATGCCGAATTGATTTATCCGAACGGAATGAAAATTACACAAAGCAAAAGCATGTCATTTTAATTTACATTTTACCATGGTGTCCATATTATTTTCTTTCTGTATTGTACGTCAAAGGTTTTATATCAGTCAATCTGTGTTCAAAAAATAGCATAAAACAACCGCGTCATCGAAATGCAATGAAATAAATTGTTTAAAATTGAGACAAGTGTCGTCCATTTAACTCATCAAACATTCGTTCTCCAGTTTACAACGTTGCCGATGTCTCATAGCAGCCATGGAACCCCTATTAAGCCACGCCTTTTCAATATGGCTGCCAATGGAATAGTATGAGCATGCGTAACACACACACACATCCATACAATGACTCTTCTTTACCACTGAAATACAATTTTTCATCTGTTTGACTTTGGCTCCTTCTTTTTCCGTGTTTTTCGCTTTGACCGCTTACTTCTTAACGCATGCAAAATAAAAAACTTCAACAGAAGAACATTTTTGTCTTTAAAATATTTTTAGCTTTTCCAAATATTTATGAGTTATTTAGTATAAAGAAATATTTTAGTTTTAGCTTGATCGCCTCGAAATGTTTTTTATCCTTTGTTATGTGCACACTAACATATTGATTATCCACATTCCAAATTTAAACAAATGTTATGTTCTGCAACATCGCAGATTATACATATTCATACTATATTCAACGTACAACCAGATTCAAGACTCCCGTTCATATCCTGTCCTACTCATATTTCTATCGCTTTGTACAATTTTTGCTAAAAATTCCTTCAAAGGATAATAAAACAACAACGGTAAATTAAACAGATGCGTTCTATTTAACTCGAACATAACTGGATATGCCTATACACGTCCGTTTCAGGTCGAACCTAACGGTAAATTTTGGAAACCTCTCTACCAAATAGAATGCAACAAAACAAGCATAAAAACATAAACAAACATATTCAAACCATCTTCTATCGGTTTACTCTATAAGGGTTTCCGGTCCGCGATATCGAGCTGCACCGCTCATGCTATCCTTTCTCAGCGTGAAATGTGGAGAAATATATCAGCAGTAGAATTGCATCCCACACCGTAACATTCTACACACGCTTTGCATTCTTGTTCAGGCTAAATGATGCAGCTAGGTAGAACACACAAAAGCAATCCTTTTCGAAAAATGGGAAAGGTCTGCACCATAAAACAGAAAATCTCCAAAACAGCGAAGCACATTGCTCAAAAGGTACCATAAATCGTCTTTTGCTACCAATATTTACCCTTTTCTCGATCCAGTTGGCTCAGCAGGAGATATTCGGTATGCTGAGGACAGTCAAGAATACGTAACATATTGTAAAATACTTTAAAATGATGCCATTTTTCCACATTTTGCGTCAAACCCTTTCAAAACACATAAGCATGTTGAAAAAAAATCAATATCTATGTTTGTACTAGTTTTTTTTTTATCAGCTTACAATGACATTTGAAATGTACCAAGCTTTAAAACCACAGTTCTACAAACAAATAACAATCTTATAGACGCAGTTAAGGAAACCAAATTTTATCCGGAAAACCGGTTTCTACAACATTTTTTTATAACCAGTTTCAAAACCGGCTGGACCTCACTACATGCCAGATCGAATAAAAGCTTCATTCAATGTTAAAATCCATCGGAAAAGGTCACTCACCTTACACCTTGATGAGTTTCCAATTTTTTGTTAGTGATCACTGTAGGTATACACGCACATGCACTGAATTCACGATTATTGAATTGACGGCTGTCGTGTGTGTAGCTGATTCAGTTATTTCGCGCAACTTTTGCTCTAACCCCTGCGGTATATTCCATTTTGAAACATCAACGCATTTGCACTTGATTTCGTTTTATTCCGAAATGCACCGAAACACGGAAACAGCATAGCATTCATGGGTATCACTTCACTTTTCAAACACATCTCAACAAAACACACACTCCGAATCGTCGATGAAAGATAACGCACACATTCGAATTCGGATTATATTTAGGCATCAACGTCCACCAGATAAGTCAATCAACAACAATCTTGCGCCAGGTTGCATTTGCACCATTTCATTTTTTATACACACGAACACACTAACACGAGAGCACAATTGAGAGCTTACTTGCATATTTCACAGCTAAAATTGAGCCGCAAATCGTGTATACACACCAAACCACCACTCGAACACCGAACGAACGAAAAATGTGGTCGCCTAAAGGTCATGGGCAATATGAACGGCAAAATAACTAATACACTAAACAAATCGATCATTCATAACTGGATAGCTGCTTTCATTTTCCACAAGTCCACTACTTCACTTTTCTATCAGCTCCACTGACGATATCACTGACCAACCAAAGCTGGTAGCCGTGCAAGAACCACAAAATATCTTCCTATCACTTGAACACAGTACAAAGCGGCCAGCTTTTCACCGTAACGACGACGTCTTGCAGATACACTCTCCTTTTACTCTACGCAATTGACCGTCACCCACAACAAAATGGATCTGCGGAGCAACCAACCGGTCCGGGTATCTTACTGTAGCAAGAATACGAATGTAACTTAATGGATGGCCTTATGCAAACAGTTAGTTCCACGAAAACGACAACGATGCTGAAAACAACGCGGGCGATAGCTGTCGACAAGCGGTGACGACGACGCGAAAGTGGATTTGAAAAAAGATGCTATCAGAATGAAAGACTTCTGATAGAAAACTGCCCAAAATTTGTACCGCACAATCTTTTCTACAAAACAAAAAAGCTATAAAGGTTTCCTTCGTATGAATGCATCGGTGGTATATAACGTAAAAATTCGTATGTATTTTTGAAACCGTTCACTCTCGCTTGCTCGCTCACTTCGTACTCGCGGCGTACGATCGAATCCGACCGATTCGCTACCTCAACTCACTCGCTTGCCCCGCTGGCTTGCCTTCTCACTTGCGCAACGTGCTCCGCGAGAATCTGGGAAATTCGAAACTCATCTCACTCTCATTTGCGCATCCCTCTCTTTCCTGTTCTTCTCCCATGCACAGCGCATTTATTGATTGCCTTTGACTCATAGTAACGCCACTGCTGTCAAGGTTTTTGCAATTTGTTAAAATGTTCTTCCATCTTCCATCGATTCCTGTGTTGTTGCTTCCAACGCTATCAGATGGTTCGTTGCTTGCAGTCTAATAAAACAATTGTTTCATTTCGCGAAATAACACTCTGGCCCACGTCCACACACAATCGAATCCACGAATCGATGACATTCGTTCATGCCAAATATTGTATAATACTTATCTATTTATCAAGAAGCTCAAAAGTGTTGTGAATCAATGTTGACGAAATTATCTAACGTTTGCTTTACTTCTCTCTCGCCACTAAAATTTACTCGAAAAACTGGCAATTGCATCCGTTTGTAAGCGATACACCTTTGACAGTTGCTCTTTTCGACGGAGTCTGGCACGGCAGAGGCACCAAGGATTAGTGTCTTCCATTTTCAAATTTATTTCTACCGACCACCCTCGTCAATGCACCCCAAAATGGAGCAGGGTGAAATGTCACAGACACATGCGACAGCCATCTACCACCATCAAGCAATATTACACATAAGCACATGCGTTTCCATTGCACACCTCGAGTGTTACATCAACCCGACCAAACAATAGGGGGAAAAGGCCGAAAGATCGTGCCGCCTAAAGATGGTTGATTGCCGTTCGTCGTCAAACTGTTCCGTCCCCGTGCACCGACGCACAAGTTACAGTAGAAATTCGAGAAGGAAATGCGCAAGTATGGCAGCGCCCTTCCTAGTATGGAATTCTGTCTAGCTTTCAAAGGTGACAAAACGAAACAACCGTCGCCGGGAAACCAACGGGCGAGAGTAGATGAGCAGTATACCAAATAACAAGACGACCGTTCCTATATGAAAAAGGAATCCATCGAGCAACATCGGCTAGGGTAAACGAAGAAGCCGCTTTGGCAAGGGCATAAAAGATAACAAAATCCTCCGATTGGGTATCCGAACGTAAATTATAACTTTTTATTAGATTTCTGATGAAAAATATAAACGCCTGGCCGATGGTCGCTCGTTTGCCGGGAGGAATGTTTTCTTCTCCTTTGCTCGTATAAATTCTCCATCTCGCTCGCTCGTATTTCTAAAATTCAACCGAGCGTCTCCAAAAACAGCAACGGTTGTTGTCAAGGATCAGCGTTACCATCCCCCGACACACGTATTCGTGGTGTTTTTTTTCACGTACGTTCATGCCAAAGAATAATAACACAGCGAACGAACGAGACAAAAACTACGAAACGCAGTCAGATGACTTTTCTTTCGTGGCGGGGTCGTCCTATGTTACATTTTTATTACAATTTTATTTTATATATCAACCTCTCAACAGTTCCACCATCTCCTCAAACGTATAGTGCTTTTCACTCCTACATACAGTTCACATTCGTTCGCTGATCCTGCCTTCATCGACGAAATGAACATTTTAACAAAACTGGTACAAACTAAGCTTTGGAACTCCGTTAGGTCTGTTTTACGTTATGAGTAAATTTACAAAAGTGTATGTGACATCGCAATACAACTTCATAATAAAATTCATCAATTTCTAGAATATAATATATAAAAATAACATATCTTTTCAACACTTACAAATGTCTTAATATATATTCTTATTATTTTTAAATATCTTAGCTACTACACATAAGATATTTATTTACATAAAAATAAATAATCTCATGCAGTCTGATTTAGCCATCAGTTGTCTATATTTCGTTTTTATCAAATTTGTCATTTTTCTTATCTTTCGTTCACTTTTTATAAATGAATGCTCAGTTTAAAGGTGAAAACTAACAACCAAACCGATTTCGTTGAGTTCTCGGAATTAGTTTCTTCATTTTTTTTTGTGCCATGCTCCCACGATATTGTTGGCTACACGATTCAGGAAAGAAAGAAAGAAAGCGTCAACGAAAAAACAAAGCCTGGACGACTCATGTCTTATTCGAGCCGTCACTTATTTTTTTCAGCTGCTGCTTTGGGTGCATGCTACTTCTATTTTTTTTTAATAACGATCTCTAAGGGGGAGAGTCGATAGAAATCTTCCGAAAACAAGAATACATAGGCACATATCGACCCCTGCTGGAAATTAAGTGATTCTGTTCGATACTTTCGCAGACCTGAAGAAATTAGAAAGCAGCGTAGGGCGCCATTGGCTACGCGTGACGCATAACAAAACTCGCCATATTAATGAAGATATAACTTACTCAATCCTATCTAGGGTGCCTTCGAACATGTTATACACCTTACACGAGATTGTTCTGTACATGTCAAGGATCAAAGGTAACATCTGCTGCCTCAAACGACTAGCCCAGTTGTACAGAACTATCCTTTTGTTTTGCAACGCATTTATCAACGAGAAAATTTCAGTTATTCAATTTTTAAGAACATGTTAGTTAATCATCTGAAAAATGTTTTTGTGAATCTAACATGAGTTTTTGTATTTTTTCGCATTTAATGTAAATATTGGCGTGCTCTATTGTATTACCCTTTGCAAAACAAAACATCTTCATTTCATAATATATGTGTTTGTAGAATTTTTTTTCTAAAGACGGAAAAGATCCATTTTTATCTATTGAGTTTGCAATAAACCAAAATGCTCATAACACAATATTTATATTGAACAACAATTATCAACATACAGCGGTGAGGCGTTTGAACCCAGTTAGTCAGTGGAATCCTAACGAAATTAGTTAATTGTAAATGTAAAAACAACACTTATGCTATAGAGAGTACTATTCGGTCCGGTGATTGAGACTCACTAAACATAAATATAAACACATTTTAAAAAATTCTAGAGTTTCAAAACACATTTTGTATAACTGATATGGAACAAATTACGTTTACGTAAATTTTACCGTCGGCAATGTACCCTATCGGATAAGAACCAACAAATATGTACTTATGTATTTTTATGTTAGTATTTTTAAGAGCAATTTAAACGCTTGTAGATTATAAAACTACACAAACACAAAATAAACTATTTAGTGGAATAACAATACAAATATCTTACTAAGTTATTATTTTCTTACTAAATTTTAACATTAAAAGACCGTAAAATACAATTTCGTTAAATACAGCACAACAGTTTGCTATAAAACACACTCCTGGTAAACGTCGTTAGCGTACCATCTTTTGTGTGAGGTATCTTGAAACTCACCTGCATCTAAGAACCTGAAGGCATGTATCTGAAGGCCGGTGATCGTCTCGATAGTGGCGCCGGTCTTCAAACGTTTGGTACGGGTATTGAAGCCCATCCGTATCTCTGTACACAGGACTGAATGTCTAGCTGCGGAAAACTAAGTCTAGGAAGCCAGTAAAAGTAGGCCAAAAGGACTACTAGGATTTGTACAGCCCGAGAAGAAGAAGAAGTCAGTGTTGAGTATATAGAAATGGTCCAGATTTGATACGGATACCTGCGAGTTACAACAATGCAATTTATATTAAAACTAAAGGATCACGTCTTATAAAGAATCTGTCAAATTTTACTCAAGGATTAATTCAACAGTTTCAAACATTTACATTATACTAATCTTTCTTGTAAAGCGTCTTCTTTTGTCTTGCCGTACTAAAGAAGTCCTTCGTGCGCTCTTTCACCGAGTTAATCTCCCAGAGTTAATCTCATCACTAATAAACCGTTTTAGTATCTTCGACGTTTTGGATACATTCCATGTATTAGAGGCATATAATATGTATTTACTGGAACTTTAAATGTTCTATACAGATCCAACTTTTTCCATCGTGACTAGTGTTCTGAATACATAAATATTCACATGCTCTAGTATGAAGTAAGCCCGTACACAGGACAGACTTTCCAGCTACGGGTAAAACTAAGCCACAGAAAGCTTAAAGTAACAGGCCAAGACCTCTAGATATTGTAGTGCCAAATAATAATAAGTAGTATGAACAGTTAACAGCCAGCATCTTTCGATGTATTTTAACATTTATGTTGTAGCCTGAACAGATTTTTAACATTATTATAAATAAAGATTTTGAATGTAAGCTTCACATCTTCATAATAACTTGAGCAAATTGATATTCTTTTATCTTAAACAAATCGTCATATCTCGGATATCAATACAGTTCAATCCATTTCATTTAATTTGAACCCAAACAACATTGTATAGTTATCTAAACCAGCTAATCTATACCTGAAAGCGTTACGTTAACTATGAAACTATAAATAACAAACATCTTGATATAGTAATTATCACCAACGCGTGATCATTCAAGCTTTTCATAATGAACTATCAAAAAATCAATACGTTGTAACTTTTGTTGTAACAAGAACTTTTTAAAGTATGATACCAAAATGTCCGCGTAAATGTAGCGCGTATAACAATCACAGGTTCGGATATATCCAATGGAAAAATTCGACAGTGCTACTTTGTAATTGCAACCAATGAATAATATTTCAATAATGTTCGATTCTTATTCTTTGGCACTACAACCTCGCAAGGTTTTGGCCTACTATTACTAACTTTCTATGACTTAGTTTTACCCGTGGCTGTCGCTGTAACTGTAATTATCGATTTCACAGTTATTTAGTGAACTAGTGTATTACGTGTATTAGTACAACATATATTTTTACTCCAAATAAGTAGCACGAAACTACGCTTAGTAGAGCAAAACGATGTAGTACCATTAACTAACTCCTTGAAGGCTCAAGATTAAAGTTGAGGTACTCAACACAAACAAGAGGAATTCAATGTTTTATTTACATTTCATGGACATTTGAAGAATAGTGCCATTTCTTGTTTTATACATAATATTTGTTCATCCAAATATTTTTGGCACCTTTATATAGAACTGTTTATATTGATCAAAAATGTGTGTATTACGAAAAGAAATTTTAATTATAAAAATTATTGTTTATAGATTACTAGTTCAACTGACCTATGGATAGGGCTGCAAACTCTAGGTTGTATGCAAAGAGTTCCTGGTTCAATAAACATTACGGTAAACGGTTCAATGAAACATTGTTTTCTAGAAGTTATTACTTTTTAACTTTGCTGCATTTGCTCTGTTGGTGTAACACAATTTGGCATATGATTGGCTAGTTCTAAACAACACATAAAGATTCACATCACAGTTAATCAAACTGTCATCTGTTATCGACTATGACTGTATTCTAACTTTTCCAAATTAAGTTTATGAGAAGCGGTTCTTTTCGAATTTATCTGAATCGACACTGTAAGAATCTATCCATATGATCGGTCAGATATTTCTAGCTCTCTTCTTTAATGTTACTGTATTTGTACAGTATATCCTGCATTTTATTGGTAGAAATGAGATTTGATACCTGTCCCTTTGTGTTAGCAACTGGCACCACTTAGCGACTTAGCTATTTTATCCATAGATCCTCATCAAGCTCAATCATCTGATCTATTTCTCATGGTACCAAATATTGACTTACTTATTGAATTATCCTGCGCTACAACCGCTTCGCGGTCTTGGCCTGCTGCAATAATCCGCAATACCCGTCACGGGCTAGCGAAATCGTCTGCCAATCCAATATCCCAACCGTTTTGGTGAACGCAACAACGCCATCACTCCAGCTTCATTTGAGCCAACTACGCCTTTTTTAACTAACAGGATGCCCCAAAAAGAACCCTATGGGATGGGTCTCTGGTAACATTCTCATGACATGACCAGCAAGACCAACTTGCTGCACGATGGTGAGCTCACCATAGAGCCTTCCTCATCTTCCTTCGTCAGATTTGGAAAGACCCTTTCTTTAAAGAGATTTGTCAGATTGGGCAGAATCCATATCTCAGAGACGCCTGTGAGTATTTCTTTTCATTTTGATGCGCATTCATAATTTCTCATGTTCGATAATTAACACAGTTTTTAAAATCATGTTTATCATCAAACATTGAAACCTGCAATCGGATAAAAAAAATTGTAATAATGTATTGAGATTTGGCTTTAGATTGGCTTATCGCCTTCTTAGATAATGCACACCTAAAAGGACATAAGAAACATAAATAAGTTTCTTATGTCCTTTTTCCTCTTGCCCAAACGACGAATCAAGTCAAATGACTCTAAATCTCTATAAACAAACAGACCAAACAACTATAGCCTCTACCGGTCCTTACTAAAAAGTAAAAACGGTTCGGAAAGATTTGATACTTGGTTTCGCCGTGCGAAATACCCGCGTCACTTCCACTGGTCCGGTCTACTCCTATTGTCTGTCTCCTTGTCATATGTGGCGCTTAATGCAACATACGATATCATAGGACCGCGCCCAACATCCTGGATGAAAATAAGATGCTTTCCAGAAATAACATGTCTTTTTTTGGATTTCACATGCTTTCAGAGTCTGATTGCGAAACTGCTTTTTCACACATTCCTCATGTGTTATGTTCCTTTTTTCCTTAAAGCCTTTTTTTTTCTACGTTGTATGTATTTATTGAAAAATTTTTCGAAAAAAAACATACCGTATGAAGGTGTTATTACTTTTTGAGTCTACAAATACCGACGGTATATATTTACAGATGATATACTTACAGTACACATATGCGCCTCTGCTACACGGTATGTGTCTAAAACTGACCTGCTGGAACTCAATTTCACAAGAGTTTCGCTCATCTTGTTTGGCCGCCCAAGTGGACAGTAGAGGTATCTGAGGCGTTCCCCCAGAAAGGCCAAAATAACACGATTAATAGCGGATGATGGAGGCTGAGAAGATTGATGGAGGCCAAGGGTAACTAAATCTAAAGCAGTTTTTTCTAAGCAAACAAAACATCGCCAAACATCAAGAAGAAGATGTGTGTTTCGGTGAACTGAAGGTAGCGCCGGTGACCCAGAGGATTCACATGACACAATCGGTACCATATCCAAAACGGACAGTTCTCTCGTACGCAGGTCCGACTATCCAGCTAAGGGTAACTTTAAGGCATGTCGGATCTCTACAGGTTGTAGTGCAAAAGAAGACGAAAATCTGGGATGTCTCTGGTATACAAACATAATGAAGAAAACATGTTACCGTCGGGATCTGCAAAGCCATAACATTTTAAAACTCTCCTTACTTTTTCCACATCTATTACATCATAAACATTCTACAGACGAGTGATATTATATGATTCTTCTTTTATGATTAAACTTTAACATATTCATCGCATCGTATCCACCCAAAAGAAACATAATTTTCAAACTATCCAAATAGGAACATCACAATAAAATTTATAAAGTCTCCTAAGACAACTTTATCATACGTATCCATTTTATTTTGTTTATTTATTACGTTCTATGAACTCACTCATTATTGACTTTCATTATCAGAAGTAAACCATTAAACATGCCATTTCAATGTGTTCTTTCATTCAATATATTGTTACTTTTATTTTGAAAGGATTGTACTAAATCTAATTCTAATTACAGTAGTTAAAACAAGTGTGGAAGGATCTTATCAATCCTGGCCTGATCATTCTGATCATGCCAGCCTACATTTATTTTTTAAAGTGCTTTTAGTGCCATTTTCAAAACATCGATTCCAAGCACATACCTTTCACCTTTGTTTGTTCAACGTTGAAGATAGATGTTTGTTACTTAAGAAACATTTTCCAAACATGTTGCAACTTTCGTTCTGTCCAGAGTTTTCCCATTGAAACATAGACACTTGACACGATATCATCCTGGATTGTGGTAACGATTAGTGGAGCATTTACATTTTCATTTCATATTTCCATCGCTTTCCTTCTGAAAGCTTAATCTGTTCCGCATTCATTTCAATAATCATTCCCACTGATGGTCTGAAGCGTAAGTACCCAATGTTTTCATGTAAGAAGTATAACTGTGACAATAATGCTAAAAAAGCAACGAATCATTGCAACATATGTCCAACGAAGCAGAAAGCGAGAGCATTTAAATTAATTACAGTACATTCTAGTCACTTTTTGCGCTCATACGCTTGATAAAAGGACATTAAAGAAATTCGTTGAGAGGTTTTCATATCCTATGTGCACATTTCAGGTCTGTAACAAAAGTTTTCGGAATTCATATCCTACAATTGAACTAAATAGTTTGTCAATTCTTTTCTCAAATTGAATACATCATACTTTAATTCTCATTTTGAACGATTCAAGAACTTTAATTTACACACACAACCTACTTTCATTCTCAAGTAATGTTGTTGAGTTTGGTAAACGGACGTATTCGTCATACTCTCTTTACCCCATTTCCATAAATTAAGATTATGATTATTATTAGTTCCTCCTTGCAGGTCTGCATTCTTTAGCACTATGGATTCTGTATCTTTTTTTTCCTATTTTTATGCTAGGATTATTTGGCATCATTTGTGCCTACTGCTTGCCTGTTATTATTTTGAAACTGTTACTGACAAATATGCACATTTTTCTTGTTGTCTTAAATGTGGAGAATCTTCTTACCAATGTGTCATCCTTTAGAAATAAGTACTTAATAATAATTTGCAAATAAAATTGATTTTTGGTATTATGTTTACCAACAGATTTTGAAACTTTTCATTTACTCACAATGAAGTATTCAGCAACAAAAATAAACACTTCATCGCCCAAAAACTATCCCTATTGAAGAAAATCTACAGACCATAGAATTCATCATTCAACTTAGTTTCACTTATTCACTGAAGTGTGAAACTAAACATTAAAAAAATCCTATCGAATTGCTACTATCAAAATTATGTCACATAATATTATAATACCTAATACCATATGCAAACTATACTTAAGGATGCCACAGCACACAAATTGCTGTGCTCGTATGACGCTACCAAACATTTGATCTCGGGTACCAAACTTCAAATAAAACGGACGCGCCTGTTCGAGAACGAGAACTTAACAGAAATGATAAATACGAAAAATGAGTATGAATAAAATGTAATGCAAACGGATAATTTAACACTACACATTTATTGTTAAGCTGTTCAAATATTCATTATGAAACGATAGCTGAAAACCATAACATATGCCTGAGAATCGAATTTATCAAACATTAAACCAATGTGCCATGCAAGTCCTTCTAAGGAGTTCTATTAAATGGAATTTTAAAATACACTGTAACATAAACAATTTACAACGAGAATTCACGACACCCAAGTGTATCGTTTGCAAAACAAAATTTACAATCGAAGTGTTATAAGTATATATTTATTTTGATGCACAACTTCTCAATTATGAATGAACTATCGAAAAAAATGCGAAGGATATCGTTATGCATGCGGTAAAACTATAAAATACAAATAATTTTTAGACCAACAAAGATAGTATTTCAGATCAATGAAACATAACAGAAGCAAAGTACATATTTCACTATGTTATGAAACAAAAGAGTGTTTAAGGAGGCAATACTAATTGATGGTTATAATCATAATAATAATAATCACATGTAATAATAATAGTAATCACATGCATTTCAGTCGCGTTTCCCTCCAGTGTTCCATTGTCTCCTTTGTTCTTGTGTCTTGTTTACATTTTTTATTTCATTTTTTAATCATATCCTTTTGATATTGGTGGAAAGTCCCCAAGCTGGCTAGTTGTAGTTTTTCCACATCCACTGGACAGATGTATTTGTCCACTAAAATGCCAAGTGGCACTCTGCTTATCCTCGGTTCATGGTTACATTATTTTCGGTTTTTCAATATAGCGAAAATAACATGCTTTCTTTATGAGCGAATTTTATTTCGGTAGAGAGAGAGGTTGAAATACTGTCAAAATATTACTAATGCTTGTTACTTGATGTATAAGTTCTTTTGTTTCCTTTCATTGCACCTCCTCCGCATCTTATGGGTAATATTTAAGATAAGTTATTATTAAGATCAACTTATACCGATCGCTGCTATTATCCCTTTTACCAACATGTCCATCGCTTGCATGCACCTTAAGTAACTTAAAAAGGAAAAGTTTGATTTTAAATATTTATCTTATGTTATGAACTACCTGTTTCTTCTACATTTCTCATTTGCTACATTGCTCCAACATGAGCGAACAGGGCCTTTTGGTGGCCTTGTCTTTCCACAAAACAGTATGCTTGATTTATTCTACCAAACCAATTACTCTGTCTGTTATCCTGCACGTTAGATCGTACTACAATAAATGATTTTTTGAAAATAGGCATTAATCCCCTAATCATTAACTTAAATCACCCACACACGGTCTTACATTTTGGACTTTTCTCACTGGCTGGATAGCTTATAAATAATTACTATGTACAACTGTCCCAAAAGCGTCCCAAACAGTCTCCAGAATATTCTTCACAAACGCTTCTACCACTACCGCATAAATTATAAACAAACTGTGTTCGGTGGATGCCTTTACGTGGTTCGCAGAGCTGTTGCATGCAAAGTCATTGCATTTTCTGAGAATTGGTGGCGACTCTCCGATACATTTGTTTACTTTTTTTCTCTTCTGTTTATTATTATGTTTATTCAAAACTCGCTTCATTTACGTATTAGCTTAGCCATCATGGCTCATTAATTCATTGCGCACGGACAGTCATTTCTAGCGTCCCGAATCTGTTCAAATCAGTGTTGGTGATGGTAGTTTACCAGATGTGGATGAGGGAAGTGGCTGCACATCGTTGTGGTAGGTGTATCACACTGCTCCTGCTTCATCTGCTCGCCATTGGGTTGATGAGTGGTTTGATGAATCAAATGCGTGTGCAATGGATGAAGATGCGGTGGTTGCGATTGAGATAGTTGTTGCTGCGCTTGTTCCTGCAAAGGTGTAGCATGAGGGTGGTGCTGCAGTTGCGATTGAAGAAGAGTCTGTTGAGGCTGGTGTTGACTAAGCTGTGACTGTGATTCCGACTGGTGTGCTTGTTGCTCTAAAGGTCACTGATGCATTTTAGAGCCATGTAGTGATGACATTCCCAGACCAAGACTTATGTGATGAGAATTGTGATGAGCCTGCGGCTGGGAATGGCTGTGACTGGAACTGTTGTTGCTACTACCACTATTTGCTTGCGCTGATTGACGCTGACTGTTTTTCTTGTTCTTCATACGGCGATTTTGGAACCATATTTTAACCTGTAACAATACAGACATACAAACAAAGTCTCAGCACAAAAATCATTTTCAACTACAACTGGCCATATTAAAACAAATTACCACGATACATACCTGACGCTCGGTAAGGTTTAGATTGCGCGCCAGTTCCCATCGTTTCTGCTTTGAAACATATGCGTTGAACAGGAACTCTTTTTCTAATTCCAACGTCTGGAACTTCGAGTATGGCTTTCGTTTCTTTCTCACAGTTACATTTCCTGTCCATTCAAGTGGGTTGGAAGGTGTGCATGACCCTACACCGCTAACACCAACCGATAAACTGGAACCTGCGCAAACAAATGTAAATATATAAAAAAAATATATATATTATATGGTACGAGTTCTACACTAAACATGAGTTAAATAGATTTTCCAAGTAGTGTTCAGTCCTCTTGGATTCGTAAAGAAAGTTCTGGACACACGCTCATACTGTTGTTTGGAATGGATTTCACGCTACATGAATCTAAATTACGCCATTAGGCAAAATAAACTTGAATACCGAGTCACCGTTTTTATTTAACATTAAACCGTGATAACATGTTAAGCTATATAAACATATTTTTCTGATTTCAGTTCTATTCCAATACGATACTGGCAGTAGTCGGAGCACTATGTAACTAATGCATGTTACAACGAAACAACATGACAATAGTAAATTCTATATGAGTGTTTTATTATGAACAATTTTCTACAGCGAACTGATGACAATATACGCATGAACGATCTACTATCCGTTCCATTCAACTTTTCTTATGAAAACGCCATTGACCTTGCGATCGGTCCGACTCAACGCAATGAGAAAGATAAATTTCGCGTTAATGGGATCGACTCAGCTCAGTTCAGTGTGGTAAAAACCACAAATTGCTGTTTCTCTTCAAGAGCCTAGATTATCATTCGTTCTACTGCCCGTTGAGACAAACATTACAAGTATAATAAAACCAAAGTTAACACTAAATGCCACCGGATTGAAATCTTGTACTCCTTATTTTGTATACGCATTCGTCGATATGTAAATCGATGTTGATGTAGTTTCAATTTAAATTAATATCGAGAGTCTATACAACGCTAGGAAAGACAACATGGATGAGCACAAATGACATAGAAAACAAAAAGATCTTAATTATTTGTAATAAAAAAAACCTACTTATACGCGACTCCTATACGACTCGATACGTTTTGCTAACGTCTGATACGTCTAAATTCAATTTTATTACCGATCTTAAAAATATGCGCTCAATAAAAAAAATTAGGAAATTACGAATTTCTTCAATAACCATATACTAACTTCCTATTTTTCCAGAAACTTTACCTGGCTTTAATCATGCGTTAAGTAAATGGTTTTTGTTTTTTGTTACCTCACTTCCTTTAACAATGAAAAGCTGTACTTTATGTTCTTTCATAAACAAATATTTCAGATTGTACCTGCGCACTTTTTCTTCTATGGCTCTATAACCTCAAGAAGTCTTGGCCTACCATTTTATTGGCTCGCCTTGACTTCGTTTTCACCTGTAGCTGGATAGTCAGTTCAGTGTACGAGGAGGCGATACGATATCCGGTCCTGCCGTGTTAATACCGTTGTCGCTACCGCCTACGCCACCGGATCGCCCGATTACCTGCGCACATTACCGACTTATTCCATTATCTAACGGACAGCTTCAACACAATAAATTATTTCGGTTAACTATTCGAAGCAAATTATTAATTTTCATGATATTCATGGCGGCGATAATTAATTGGGATGAAGCAAAATTACTTGAGAAAGAACTTATGTAGCCGGTCATGACTGAACATCGCTCGTGGAGCCGTACATCTAAAGTAGCAAGCATATGCTCATAGATGCTCAGGGTTTACCCGGATGAGATTTGACGCACTACATTTGGTGGATTACACCAAGGTACAAAGCACTACCAAAACCTTAACAAGCATAAGTTGAAGTAGATAATCTCTTCTTTCTTGGCCTAACGACCTCTTAGATCATGGATCATGCCTGCCATTTCTGGCTTACTAGTCAGTTTGATAGTCAGTCCTCACTATGGGGGAACGGCCCAGATGAGACTTGAACCCCGGTCCTGCCGTGTGAAGACTGGCGCCGCTGTCGCATCTACCACCGGGCCGCCCAATCGTAGATAATGCATATGTTTCTTTTTCGTACTATAAATCTACAAGTTTATAGGCTTGAAATGATTTGTTTCTGGATTAATCCAAACCTACGTCAACAATATACGATTCATCAACAATCATTTTTTCTTCTTGTTCTTCTTGGTTTGATGCTATATCAAAAAGTCCTTCACTGTTATTTCTGGTTTCCTCAAGATTAACGTATTAGCTTAACCATCATGGCTAATGAAACATAAGTTTTCCCGTAGATGAACCGTCATTCCTTTATAGTGATGATGATTCACAATCCTTGTTTGACCAATATATACTTTGCTGTTTTCCGTACCCTGCGTTCTGTCTACCTCTTCCTATTGTGTCTCGTCTTTCTTGCATCATTTGACGCTATTGAACTTTATGTAATGACGCTATTGTATAGCTCTTGAGATAAACAATACTGAATAAAAAATAATAATAATGATAAATCCAAATAGGATTCGTTGCAGATCGTGATGTGTGCGTTACATCCTTTACAACTAGATCGATCCTGTTAATCGTTTTAAACGTAACAGAAACAGATAAGACAGGAACCAATATAATCTTCTTTCTTGGCCTAACGACCTCTTAGATCATGCCTGCCATTTCTGGCTTACTGGACTTATTGTTACCGCATAGTTGGATAGTCAGTCCTCACTATGGGGGAACGGCCCAGATGAGACTTGAACCCCGGTCCTGCCGTGTGAAGACCGGCGCCGCTGTCGCATCTACCACCGGGCCGCCCCGGTACCAATATAATTGGTACGTCAAAAGCGATTAAGAACCATATTTCGATACATTTATTCGAAAGGATTTTCA
The DNA here is from genome assembly GCA_002091835.1 of Anopheles maculatus. Classification (NCBI taxonomy): domain Eukaryota; kingdom Metazoa; phylum Arthropoda; class Insecta; order Diptera; family Culicidae; genus Anopheles; species Anopheles maculatus. The sequence continues at coordinate 124,635 of KZ061905.1, forward strand.
AGGTACAATTTGATCTAGAGCTTTTTAAATTTGTTAATCTTAGACGTTGTTAGTTAATCTTTCGAATGAAGGAAGACATTCTCAAAAATATGTTTAGCCCTGAATGAGTTGATGGAAACTAGGAGAAATGTTATAAAGACGAGCTTTATGAGCCTTACAAAGAGCTTATTATTAAACAGCATATTAGACTAACCAGACTGCTGTGGACTGCAATTGGACTAGCCAGACGGTTGGTCACGTCATGAAAGTAGCACAGAATGTTGTCCATATACAGAGTGGACAAGTGATAGTTGCAAATTGAGATGAAGTTATGGTTCGAGATGGACAACTAGTAACGCCAGAATAATGAGGCAAACTGCAACGTCTAACAACTGTTTTGTAAGTACAATTTTGACTCAATCTTTACAACTTTCTAATATCAATGTTACCTTCCTAATACAATAACACAACTGATGTACGAATTTCCCACCTACAAACCTTTCAGATGAATATGAATATTCTATATTTACACACACACTCGTTCATTACAATATCCGACCAACAGTTTGCTTCTTGCATTTTTCAAACATAAATCATCAACAATTTCGAAACAAGTATTTTTATGTTCGAATTTTACTACTATGCTGTCGAGGAACACATTATCTGAAGTACTGCTAGTAAATACTGCTTATCACTGACAACCAACTATTAGTGTTTTTTGCGGGACTGTATAGTCATAGAACTATTTTTTACTACATTGTGCTTATCGATAAGTTCAATCAATAAAGTACAATGTTTCCGATGTTTTGTGTCTTAGTAACTCCACAAGTACTAAATGCCTTACAAATAAGTGATAACGTACAAAGTGCCTCCTGGTAAATACTATAAAACACACTAGCATCACATACAATATATCATAACTAACAAAGGTAACATAGCGGTGATTCAGTGGTTTGATTGTAGCAGTATTGGTTATTTGCACACCAAGACCAATGTCAAATTCCAAACAGATTGCTCTCCTAAAAGGACGGACTAATCGGTCTTCTTTTTTTGGCTCTACAAACTCAAAAGGGTTTTACCTATCATTGCAGCCAAAGAAATCAGTTTTTAGATTTAGTTTACCCTAGTAAGTAGCTGGGCAGTCATTGCAGCATACGAGAAGGCAATCCGGACGAGATTTGATTCCCGGATCTGCCATATGAAAATTGGAACCGGTCCCAACTTGGCCACTACACTGCCTCTGATTATGCAGTTGCAAGTAAATAAGTCAACGAAAGAACGAAGTGGCAGTGCCAAAACAAATAAAATTACATTTCATAACTTCAATAGAACTATCGTCAGACTCAGATCTTGACTGATTCTTCGAACAAAGATTGAACATCAGAACGCCAGGTAAGCAGCATGACGGTCGATACATATAATGAAATGAAAAGGAACTATCCGTTAATCAATGGCTCAACGGATGAATACGTATGACGATAGAACATTGAACACCAACAAACTAGTGCTATATGTTTGATGCCATTTCTCCATTTGCTAAATGCATCTTGCTCATTAATAATTGAAAATGCTTATCCATCTTTGTCAGAAAAGAATGCTGTTCCCTAAAAATCAAGCGTCCCAATCTTCTTTAAAATTAATTTTCATTTACTTGGTAGGTCTAAAGTCTTTATTAGTTATTGTTCGAATAATGCACATCAAAATTAGTAGATTAATCACAAACAGAATGGTTTGGTTATTTATGCCTTAATAATTTTATTTATTGACCCACTTAAGGTCACCCTTAATTGAACCGGTTTTGTACAACAAATTACCTGCATTATTTCCTCGCTTTTAATTAGCAACAATTATTATAATTTCTCATCTGTCATAAATAACTAATGATGCGGTAATCTCACATATTAATGCAAGTTTTAGATTCAACTAATCATAATTACACGCTGTTGCTAAATGACACAAAATTTCTGTTTTTCCCCCATTTGACCTAGACAAACAATAATTCCCGATACGTTAACGTAACGCCTAGATACGACTCCACGCTAAACAAGCTACCTGAATACTCAAACAACGCTGCTCCAACAGGTGTTATTGTCTCAATCGAGTTATTAGCATTGATAATCATTTGCTTTTATGACATCTATAAAAGTAGCACCTTCATAACCATTACCATTATCACCATCATTAACGGTATATATAAACATGGTAGCTGATGTCTACATTCTATGACCGATCATATTAAACTATTCATTTTTAATGACCTACTTTTATGGGATGAACTATTTATTTAAAAACATGTACAATCTTACATGACGTAAAGGTACTGTTTGCCTCTTAGCTAACATAGCCATTTTGACGAAATTAATAGTCAATAAAACTGTTAAATGAACACCTTTTACGATCGTTAAAGAAACGGTCGGTAAATGCTAACAAAAGATCATCACAATTGCTTGATCCTCGTGCAAGGTTTTGACAGTAAATAAAATATGGCACCACTTTGGTTAGATAAATCAGACATTTGTCCAACCAGGCTAAAAATCCTCTCCTACAAATCGATGCCCATATTTTTTCATGCTTTCATTGTGCATACATCATTGGCAAAAGAACCAATCGTTAAACATTGAATATTGTTTTATAGAAAATTTCAATTTGATTTATTGACTTGCCATTTTTGGGTTCCTTGATTTGATCCAAACAATCTTTTCTTACGTACAGTCCGATAAGGATTCAATATTCGGTCCTGCCTTCTGATGGAGAAAGGCTCGACTACCATTTCCGTTTCCGAACTATCTGCATTAAATTCTCTCACATTTCATATTTGCAGAACATTCTAAGCTTGTTCATAGTTTACATCGACTCCAGTTGTTGCAATAATCACTAATAATTTTAAGATTAACGTGGAATAGTTAGAAAAAAGAGTTCATTTTTCAACCAGACAATATTTTTGATACCAAGAGCATTATTCGTAAAAAGTAGCTGTAGCAGACGTGCCAGAATGAAATGAAAGACAACCACTAAAGTAAACAAATGGGTTGATTACGGAGTTTTCAGTTCCAAAATAACACGACTCAATGCGGAAGCTCGTGTAACTTGAAAAGACAAATAAATTGTTGAGGAAACGGGCTAAATCTGTCTGACCATTTGCTGCTCTTGTTCCGGTATTGCTACTGCAAAGGAAGTTTTTCTTAACGAGAATTTATAGTTCTCCGTACTAAAGGCTTCCAAAGGTGCTTTCGTGCAAAATGTAAACAAAATGCTTAAGCCTGTGCGTCTTTGCCAAACGTTTCACGCAATGGTTTACATGCTCAATTGTAAACAAAAACATGTGTCTCCCTCGCTAGTCTGTCTGTTTATGTTTGAACAACCGTGTTTCATTGGCAGTTGCTTTGCGGAGTTCATAAAAGTATTATTTTTGTTATTATTCTCATCACCTCTTGTTCTACAAATCGTGTATGAATTGGGCAGTATGTGTGGAGGTTTGAGGAATAATTTTGTCTTAAAGAAAACCTGCAGATATATGCTCTCGTTCTCGCTTTTTTAGGTTTCATATCAAAAATTCTCTCCATTTGTCTCTCTCCCTCTCTCTTTTTCTCTATTATAAAACATTTGTGTTTCTCTCTTACGTTTTTTCTGCTTTCTCTCTTTCTCTCTCACTCTTCTTTCCGATTTTAACAATTTTCATTTCAAATTGCAAGCAAAACCCAAACTCATCGTTTTTTTTTTAAATTAGCACTAACCATTGGTGCGCCAATTCCTTTTAAATGCTTGATTTCTATTTCTTAGCTCAACTAACATAAACTATCATTTGATCCCACCATGAATTACAACAACTCATCGATTGCAAGCAAAACCCAAACTCATCGTTTTTTTTTTAAATTAGCACTAACCATTGGTGCGCCAATTCCTTTTAAATGCTTGATTTCTATTTCTTAGCTCAACTAACATAAACTATCATTTGATCCCACCATGAATTACAACAACTCATCGCTCAAGTGCGCAAGTCTTTTGGGCGATGGGTGAAACTTTCCCGAACGTCACAGTCACAGTCGTCACATTCATCTCTCTCGTGATTCGTTGTAAGACAGACTACATGGCGACATTCCTCGATAGGTAGTTTTTTTTCGATTACCGAGAAAGGTAAACGTGAGGTGAAAGGTACACTTTCGTGATCAAGAAAAGAGAGGTTTGCATAATTCAATTATATGCATGACGTAAAGTCTCTTCCATCTATGTGCAATAACTGGCGTACCCAGGATGAACATGCTTACTTCAAACAATAAATGTTATCAAGAAACGTCTCAGTGAACGTTTAACTGCATCTGTTTACAAATAACGTTCACTGCTTAGTCGTTTCGCTTCTGGCCGGTTAGAAGACCCTATTTTGCTTTATAAATCGTATAAACATATTATTTATCTCTTTTCCATAACTTCATTGACGGTACGCAGACTGAGCGGTTTTGGGGCCCGGGGGGAAGTTCTCCCCCCCCTCTGTCAGCATATAAAATGTGATAGGGAAAACACACATTGCCATTCCGCTTTGAGCTTCCAAGGGAATAATCCGACACTACCGTAATCTTCTATACATTTGATCATAAACAAAAAAACTTAACACACTTTAAATCCAGGATATATCACTGAATGTTAATAGTATTAGTGTGCATTAACACTTTACAAGCATTCGTTTTTTTTTTGTCAATCATTCTTATCTTAACAGTTCTAATGTTTTAAAATACTATTGCTCTATAGAATTTCAAATGGAAACAATACGTACCAGGAGTAGGATATGTTTCGCTGGAATAGGATCGCAGCCCAGACGAGTTGTATGATTCATAGCTAGACTGCAAGGAAGGTGGATCCCCCGTGACCCCTCGTGATCGTTCCGTTGCTATGTAAGCATCCTGCTCGTATTTTGTATAATACGCATGCTGTATGAGAAACACATAAAAGTAAAAACACATTTACGTTAGTTGTATTGGTAAACAACGTGTCATTTTGCAATACATGTTATTCGTATCTGTTAATCGCTACTTACGGGTTGAAAATTGGCATCGGTTGGATAGCTTGGATAATACATTGGTTTGATATCAGTCGCCAGTGCATATGGTGGATACTGTGGATGGTAAGCGTAATCAGCCGCCGACTCGTTCCCCCATGGATACGAGTGCCTAAGCCGAGAATCCGGATCAAACGCAGGACGTTTTGCTGGTATATGAATAGGACCTATCGTTAATGATCACACGTTTTGCGAATTTCGACGAATTCAGAAGTCGGTGAAATTAAAACATAAAAAAAAGAAAACAAAACAAAACATACTAAAATAAAAACATTCTACATCAAGTAAAACAAAAAAATTGCCTAAAATGCTCATGACATGATGCCATGATCATAAGTAATGCTTGCACACATTATTGATAAATATTGAATTTTTTAGTTGATTGGTTTTTGTTTACTGGTAATTACCTGATGGTTGAGAGCTTACGCTTCCCGGCGATTCACTAGCTGCGGAAGGAGGAACGATTTGCGTTGCTGGGGATACCACAGACCCGGCACTGCTCTGCTGTTGAGATGCATTCGACGAAGAAGTGTTCTGTGTTTGCTGTGGCGCTGCCGATTGATTCTGCACTTGCTGTTGCTGAGCTGCCGCCGCCGCTGCAGCTGCTGTAGCTGCAGCCACTTGCTGTTGTTGCTGCTGCTGCTGCTGTTGCTGCTGCTGCTGCTGTTGTTGTACGATATGATTGGCAGCACTCGAGTGGCTGGCGGAGTTGTGCATGGAGGCAGGAGGGCTACGGCTACCGACACCAGTTTGGCCTGTCGTATCCTCGCCATACATAGCCGCTCCGACCGTGTGCATCGGATGGGAATGCTGCCCCCACCAGGCCCCGGCAGCAGCGTGCGACCCTGCCGTGACATCGTGGGGATCGTGGTATATTGCGCACGCCAGGTCAGAGGTGTGGTGAGGATGGTGGTGGTTCAGCAATGTGATCGTAATTTTTGCGGTTTTTTACAAAACGGTATGACCAAAATAAGTGATTAATGAAAACGAGTGAAAACGTGACGTAGCACTGTATTGTAGCCAAGTAAACACACACTTTTGACGGTACTAAATGCTACACGGCAATGCTGTTTCTAATATGCGGTCTAGCGCTTTCGTATTGTTTGTGTTTTTTTCTGTATCAACTGGCACACGATTTTCCAAGACACCATTAAAACCAACTCCAAGATTCCACAAACTATTCGGACAATTTTCACTGCATGTACAAGATTTCGTTATACTGCACTCGGTAAAAAGCACGATCGCGAACCATCAATACTATTTCTTCTTTTTCTTCTTTTTTTCTATTTCTCCCAATTGAGCGTATGCACACAGCACATAACACAATATACCGTTTATCCAATCGATCATATGTTTGTCATTCAAGTTTACATTGCGGCGTACAATTTTGTACTCTTCTACGTTTCAACTCCTTTCTCTCAGTAAATATTCATTTGCACCACCAATTGTTACACAATTCAGAACTTTCGCCCGTTTGCTATTCACAACATTCAAGCACACACTTATTTGGTTGCAAATTTTAGTTTTGGTAACACTCCAACATTGTGCGGTTTGCTCAAACTAGACACGAAACTCTTTGGCATACGTTTATGTTGCAGCACTTGTTTCTACCAAATATATTTCTGTTTACAATCCGATAACAACCCTCGATCGGACACCTTTCCTTTCTAATGACGCACGGCCGAATCCGAAACGGCAAAATGTTGGTGATTATGGTTCTAGTTGGCGGTAACGAAGATTTCGAAGTAATAATCGAAACACTGCATCAGATATTCACAACACTGGTATATCATCCGGCCGGGCAAGAGACGGCTCATCATTCTAGACATTCACAGTACGCATCGGTATGTATGCTAATCAAGTGTCGAAATCGCTCCATGGATTTATCAAAAAACCAAACTGCTTTGCCGCTCTGCTCTCAAACTGCACGACCACGTTCACTCAAAAAACTAAAACGAACCGATCTCCGTGCAACCTTTCGTCCACCGTAACAGATGTACGCGCGGGTTTCCACCACCCTTGTTACCGCTGTCAGATATTGTCGTCGTTGTCGTCGTCGTCGTCGTCGCCGATCCGGAACGTTTCGTTGCCTACACTCCCACTATGCCCAAGGCCAATGTGTGCTTGGTGTGCGTGGCGCTACGACTTCCCGACTTTCGTCTTGACTTGAAGAAGTTCAGCTTTACACTGAAAACAAAATCATAGAACTTGTGTGTTTGCACAACACACCGCAAACGCGCTTCTTTTGCTGTGTGAGATAAATAAAGGCGCTCTTGCGCAATCCAAACATTTCTTGCCCGTCCGAAAAGGAGGGAATACCTGAACGCGAAGGTTGAAGCGAGTGGCAGCAACGTTCGAATGAAAGAGAGCGATCCCTTCTTCTCACACTCTCTCATGCACGGCACCTTACATACAATTGTTAAACTGAAGAAAAAACCTTTTTCGATTCCTCTCGCGTATTGCTGCTCACGGTTCGTTATTGCGTGTACGTATACGCAATGTACTGATACAGTCGTTGCCTGTGTAAGTGAAAATCGGAAAGTGGGGGAACCATGTTTTACGCAAGTCAAGTGCATCGTGCTTTCCCACCAACACCATCAAGCCCGCTGCAGTCACGACATCTTTCGTCCGATCACCGTACTAACTTTGCAGGCAACCAACTATTTTATGGTCGAATATCGACTGCTCGTCGCTGGCCATGCAGGTAAAATTATTTCGGACTTTACAAAAATGCTCTCAATGCTTTTGCTGCTGTTTCATCGTACATCGCTTCCGTTCTACGCTATCACCTGTGGCGCTCAGACAAATGTAATCACGCGTACGACATTCACAGCAATAAAACCCAATGGTAAAACAAAAGAGTGCAATATAAATTTATAGTCTCACATATTGCATGCCTAGCAGGAAGGATAAAAAATGACATTAGCAACAGCATACCACAAAACGTTCCAGCCATTATTCCATAGCCCCATAATTAATGCAATAATCATAAAATAATCATCATAAAAACGAGATCGCTTCTTTCTTTTTCAAATTCGTCGCTCATCATCCACGCCATCTTAAGTCCCACAAACAAACACACGTACATGCCCGTATAATATGCTCAAGGTACGCACGCTTCATACCACTTAACAAACACCATAAAGCATCAGAGACGGAAAAAGCAGCGATTGCTACAGTCAATGTCTTCCGACCAGCGACGGTGCACTATCGATGGTCTGAGCAAATGTTCGCATAGTTATTGATAGATTTTAGGTTTACAGTGAACTTTTTAATCCACATTAGCGAAACACACTCACCTCCGGCGCTCTTAGATGACAAAAAAAAAACGCACACCACCGACTGCTACCCAAAGTTTATAATTTTCACAAGCCCACAACTTCAAAAAGATACAGCTGGTAGTAGTGCTACCATTTTCATCACATTCTCTTTTCAAATGGTCGGGTATCGGTGCGTACGTGTGTTAGTGAGAGAGTGTTGATTTTTATGTTATATGACCTACACGCCCATTAAACACCA
>KZ061905.1:133486-156518 GCA_002091835.1 Anopheles maculatus
ACTTTTATAACGATTGTTTATTTGGCGTCTTTGTCGTCTAAGGGAAGCAATCCCGACAAAAGCGCAGACGAAGCACAGAAGCATAAAAAGGATGGCGAACATACATATACATTGCATTCTAGCGCATGGTAAAATATGACAGTCACTAGAAACCATTTCTTTTCCGACGCAGAAGCTTTTTCTCCAACCTCAAACGCAAAACACCCCGTTTGGCGTACGTCTACACACACAAAAAACTGAATGGGAAGAGCTTAACAAATCTTTGGACTCGTCAACAACACGCAAAACCATATGGGCACCTTGGAAGTATCAATAAAAAGTCAAACGTTGGAAGAAGTAACAGAAAGAGTGTCCCATTAAATCATTATGTTCATACAACAAATTTTTCTTGGCCTTCCCTGCAATCAGTGCTAGCACGCGACACTGTCAATTTCAAATAGCCCTAATTATTGATTAACTCATGCTATTTTCGCAAATCTTGGTAAACAATTATGTATCTGCAGTTAGATACATAATGTTGTGTCTACTGTGTGATGTGCTTTAATGTGAATGAGATACACAACGAAATGCGTTACAAATTTAGCGTAATTTACATAGTACTTAACGATTGTAGAATATTTAACCATTTCGATGGCGAATGATTTAAATCTAAATATTGCATATTATTGTTGGGAGATGCTACATTCATTCTAGGCACCTTTTCACCCTCGTCATCAGATTGTAAAATGCATGCACTGACTTCAAGTGTTGAATAGCAGATTTATGATGTTGAAACAATTACCGCGTAAGATGTTTGATGTAAGTATTTTCTAAACATGTTATTATCGACCCTATTGACGTTTGTGTCTATTTCCTCGTACGCCAAACTAAAGTGAAACTGTATCGCAATCCCCTGTGTCAAACAACTTTTTTTAAATAAACTATTCACATATTTTTAGTTATGCTCTTGCTTAAAGTATCATGTTGTGTATTCTTCTATAAACTTTAACAACAAATTTTAATAATGCCTCGGATTATCGTGTGATACAGATTGATTATTTATTTATTATTACAAAATCTAACATATAACATTTTTAAATTTACAAAATCTAATATATTGATTGATGTTTTTTTTAACGTACCGTATGCAGCTGTAGCTAAAATACTATTTCTTCCGATAAGGTTGGGAATATTCTGAAACGAAACATTGAATTGTTTTTAAAATGTCTTAGTGCTGATGAAGAGAAAATGGTTAACAATTAAGGTACTCGGCACTGTGACATTCTAATCTTGAATGTATAATTTCATCTTTTGCCCGTCATACCATTTTTCTAGCGCATGCCTCTTAAAATTTGTGCTCTTTATCTTTGTGTATTCCGACGTTGATCTTGAAGCGAGCAGACAAGCACAGCGGAACATCACAAAATGGCGTCTAGCTGCTTTCAGGAAAATAACATGACAGTTGCCAGGTGTGTTAGAAGAAGCGCTGCAACCGCGTTTGGTACACTGCTCTTCTACAGTTTCGACAATCTTAATCTGAGCAGCCGACAACCAAAGCACAAGACACATCCCTTACTCCACCACGTGTCCGCCATAATTTCTGTACACCATTCCTAATGAAAGCAGCAAGAACAGAACACAAAAAACGACAACACATCCAACATCACACTAACAGATGGTGACTCGGTATACTTGGTCATTGTCATACACTCAATACAACGGACGGATATCTTGTCCACATTACGTTGCCGTTGCACGACTTTCTTTCGGTCTGCTGTTTCTTCTCTATCCAGCTATCTTTATCTCTTGAAACCTGATCGTCGTACGTTGGAATATGGCAGCCAATGTTAAAGAAACACGACGCATTAATGCCAGCCTATGTTAGGTGGTGGTTAAAGGATGGTTTATTTCTTACCATGCCACGTTCGCGTTCCCAGATCAACGCTTCTTTTCCGAGCGACAGGGTTGGTGTAATTTATTTGAATATTTTAAGATTCTTAACACGTCTCTTGTATACTCCCTCCCGGGAGTATTTTCCACCACTAGCTCTGTCGGTTACAAATTTAAAACGTCTAAAGCCAGCATCAACCAATAAAACACCATTTTGAGCAAGTTTTTACTTACACAAAGTTTGACTTTTATGAAATATTTTCACGATATGCTAACCTGTTACCAAATATTCAATCCAAACTGTCACATAGGTTGAAAAATGTTCTACACATCTTATCATGTCACCATATTACAGTTTTTTGATCAGGGATAAAATGGCCATTAGGGGTGATTTTTTTACCCTTCGTGTAGCTTTTATGCTATAGCAAAATGATTATTTAATATTTTTACATTAGTTTGTTTTAATATAGGCCATTGTCACTTATCTTAGAACATGTTTACATATTTCTTTAAAAGGGTAAAGAATAACATTTGAATGCTATTTTAATTAAGAAATAACTTTCGAATTGAATTGAATTAAATACATCTAAGCTTCGTAGTTTAAGACAAGCCATTCTTGTAAGACGAAACACATATCTCATTTCTTTGTTTGCCTCTGTGATTGCTTGTCATTTACAGCAAACATCGTTTTTCATCAAATTGTCAAAAAATTTAAGTCTAAAACTTTATTGTCTTGGGCACTTTCAACAGGGTTGTAGTCGATAGCAGTCGATAGAGACGATAGCGCCGCTAATAGATATGACCGGAGATCAAACCCCATCCAACTACACGGTACCAAGAAATCAAACAAGCCATTAGATGACCGACATGACACAGCAAGCCGTTACGCCAATAATAAGATATGTTAAATGCTTATTTTTGAAATATATTATTCTCTTTTGCACTATCATTGTCATACTGGTTTGTTCAATCGTAATTTTAAATCCCCAAATTCAGCCATTATTCAGCCGTTTATTCTTCAAGCGGAAATAGAGTTGTATAAAAACTAGACTGCAAAGAAGAAATCCATAAAAAGATAATTGATTCATTAGCATTTTTCCGTTTCTTGCACGGCCGCCATCACATGCTACGTTGCGACTCATTTTAAATATGTTCTTCTCTCGCTCGATCCTTTTATCGATCCTTTTATCAGCGTGTGTTTCCTTATTGTTCTTCCATCTCCTACATTTCAGTCACATCACCACGTTACTTTCGTAAAATGCTCTTGAGAAATGTGCTCCAGTCTAGTACACAAATACCAATTATCGCACAAAAGCAACGAAACGAGAGAGAGAAAATAATTGGAAAGTCTTCTCGTAGGATATTTCGTGACTGTCGGGATGCAGCACGTTATCATCGTCTACTTTACCATCAACCGACGTCAAAAACTGTTCTTCCGACGGGGCATTATGTATATAACAAGCGAGACCCTTTTTGTTTCTTTCTACTTTTATCATTTCGGTGCTCCCTTTTTTCTGTTCGGCAACATTTTGCCGTTGTTAATATTGTTTCATTTGAGATCAAGATTCGCTTCGACTATAGGAGGAAAGTCAAACTTTCGGCTGAGAAACACCTGCTCACTATTTACAACGATTTGAAGGGAGCATGCGCATCATTGTTATATCTTTGCTAACCAAAGCCCTGCTGGCTAGCATATCTATCTACAGCGAACAACTTGATTTTGTACTTAATAAGGCTATGAGACACGCTGTTTCAAGACAAACAGGACACCATTATTGCATGGAGGTTGTACGGACACAACGCCGAAATTCCACTCACCTTTCTAATGAGATCACTTACGCGAAGCGAAGGATAATGGTTGTCATTATTTTCTGAAACGAAATAAGTAATATTGAAGAGCGATTATTTTTTCTGTAAAACAACAACATAATGCAGGCTAGCCGTACCAGCGCGACCCGGAAGTAGTGGCGCCAGTTTTATACACAATAAGGGAGGGCATCAAATCTCATCCAACTACTAGCTATATTAGCAGCGAGTGAATAAAAGGAATCCAACCAGCTTAAAAATGACACACAAAAACCTTTTGATGTTGTAGCCCAAACAAAGGTCATCAAAATCATTTCCCAGTAGCAACGATATGACAAATTTTAAATCAACCAAAGTGTAGCTTTCTTGAAATTAATGAACACATCAAAGACCGTGAATTGCAAGGCATATGTTTTAGTTATATTTGCTATAAACTGAACCGATAACGTTGATTCTGGGTGGTTTAGCATTAACAAACGAAGCCGCTTGACCCCGTCACGCTGGTTTGCTTTGGTTTTCTGTGTTGTACCGCTTTAACCTTTGCCTACCAAACGTCTCTATTAAGTTGCTTACTTTGTACTGCCAACCAATCAAAGCATCTCTCAGATTTGTTCATACCAATCAATCAAATTCTATATAGCCGTTTTTTATTCAATAATGACAGGCATAGCTGTTCTAGTGAACTCAAATTTTGTGTAACAGTTACTGTATATGTAAATGTATATGCCAATAATAATTTTAAATTCTATCATTCAACACTTGAACGCTTTCAGATATTATAGTAATAGGATTTAGCATTGTGGTATAGCTATTTAAGTATAAGATTTAGATTGAAGCATTTTTTATGTTGTATTTCTCGAGAACGCATTTCAAATCAACCTTCCGGAGCTCGACATGTTACTTTTCTAAACGTTTCATACTTCATACTTCCTATTTAGTGATTGTATGCTACAAGCCGATATGCAGTTAAATCTGATGCAATGCATTTGGAAATATGCTACTTTAAATAGGTTCTATAATATCTAAAAATGCTTCACACAAATGTTTTGTACACTTATGTTTCATGAAAATGAGTAATTAAACATTCTTTTTATCACAGGTGATGATTTGATAATCGCCTATGATAACAACTATCTTATCTGCTTGTTGGCCGTAATGATTCACTCGGTAGTGCTTGATAATGGTAGTGTCTCGGTTCGTTCCTATTAAATTATATTCAATTTCACGTTTTCTCGTATAGTTAAACGATAATTTTGCACAGATCCTTGAAATCGTCCATGTTTTGAATGTTGCGTAAAACGCGAATTGAATTCATGGCAAACAGTATTAGGATTTTTTATTTAGTGTTCCTATTTCATATTTCATTTAAAATGAAAATTTATTTCTGTTCTGTTTGCTATTAATTTTTTCTGTTTGCTTTTATGGTTTGACGTATTATCGTTTGTCGTATTATCACTATACTTAAATAAAACAGATTAAAACCCTATTCGACACTCTTCACCAACAATATAATTGAGAAAAAAATATGGCTTGATCTTATTGAAATATCAATAAAATGGTATAACTATTTATTTTTTTCTTATTTTGTTTTCAATTTTCTAAAAGGTGCTCCTAATCTAAAGAAGGAAATAAAAATACTCTATAATACTAGAAATGGGCACAACAACCTATTGTTGACATAATATAAGTTTCTCGAGCAAATAAAATTCACTCATTACAGTATTATTTTTGTAAAGTTTATACATTTTATCTCCATCCACAACATCCCAAAAACAAATCTAGAATCATATCGTTTACAAATACAAGAAAAATAAACAATCATTTAATAACAAAAGCAAAGGAAACTAGTTATATCTCGTTGCTTAAGCAGTTTTCTTCATTTGCAAAATGTCTTCCCGCTGTTACATCGCTTACGTAGCATGTGGCCGAAATGATTTGAACGAGAAAAGCGTACTACATCCAGGGAAGGGATATTTTCGTTCCCTTTGATAGAAATCATGCCTTCGGATCAAATGCTTCATCTAATTCCAGACCCTACTGACGCTACGCAACGCTGGTAATAAGAATAGCAATAGTCACATCTTCCCTATACCTTTTAACCACGCGCTACAGCACATCAGGCACGAAACATCTATTAAGCAGTGCCGTGAATGTTTCTCTTTCAAATTCCAAAGGGATTCGTCGTTCTTATTTTTCTTCTCATATCATTCTATATTCCTTTTTCCGCCATATCAACGATCTAAGCCCATTCCGTTATTTCGTTCATCTTGCCGTGAAAATTGTGCTAACGGTTTAGCAGAAGATACAGACAAATTGATATATACAGAAGATGAAGGTATCAAAATCAGTTTCATACGTGTATTAAAGTCCCATACTTTACCAGAAATCTTTTATGTTATGCCATTATGCAAACTCAGATCTCGCGTTCGTATACTTATTACGTATATTACGTATATATAGAGCAGCTTCTCGCTAAAATATCATGAATTAAATTTCCTAAGATTCTTAGTCACTTCCAACGATTATGGTAATCATATCGCTATTTTTTTGTGTTACATTTTATACATATGATTTGGCATTGCATTGCTTTATACACATTTAATTATAAATATAACATATATGAATCTTTTCCTAATGTTCAACCACATATTAATAGTACTATATCATATTAATATCCAAAGTTGTACTCAAATTTCTATAAGTATTGTTTATTTATTCAGTTGGGTGTTTTTGTTTTAAATTGTAAAGTTATATAGCAGCTGCTACTTTCTACCGCTGCATTGAAACGCATACATAAATTCAGCTGCGACAATCTCCTAGCTTTACCATTTTAATGTCACGTATTTCTTCCGATAGATGGCAATTATCATTCTTGTCATATATGTCGTTGTACATTAAAGAGCTTGTATTTTCGTAGTGCTGTTCATTCCGTAAAAGCTACATGACCAGCAATGTTAAGCAGGCAACGTAGACAAAGCAGAAAAATATCGAGAACATAAATAGACGCTGATGTTGATACCAGAAGCAGCGCTACGAAGAGCTAACGTGCATATGGGAGAACCTTGATTTCAGGCTTGAAACGCACCACGGCATCCCAACGAAAACTTGTATTGGCGACTTTGTAGTGCGCTTTATCTTCATTTTCATTTTTTTCTTTTTTGTGTTTTGTTTGTTGTACTCTGTTTTGTTTTTTATGTATGTTAGTTTGACATCTCTGATCAAGCAGTTACCACTCCCACTTATTAAGTAAACAAAGAGGAACAGCAAATAAAATTCTCAAATGAAACAATCAAACAACCTACCGTGTCACACGGCTTGTTTGAAAGGTTTAACAACATAATTTTTCTATTCCATCTTTTCCATCCAAGACATTATCTTTCTGAGCTTCCATTAATAGAAGCTAATAATTTGATGCATGATATCATTTTATCACACGGTCCAAAGTTTGAAGTTGCTGTTAATGCTATTGCCGTTTGCCTTTGCCAACTACCTTGACTATAGAAACTGCTTTAAAGATGCATGCACAAAAAAAAATTCTAAGTTTTTACAATTTTGTTTTCCTTTGCTGGTAACCTGTACCGGTTCGGATAATCGCTTTATAATACTTCAACTAAATTTGTCATCGTTCCTTACCACTTCTGGGATCATCTATTCCATTTATCATAACTACATAGATAGATCCTACCTTGCCTTATTCTACGAAAACTTCTACTTCACATACTTTAATACATGTTTTTAGTTTTCACTGGCTACATATTTGAATTGAGCTAACAGAAAATCGTGTGTGATGCGTCAAAGAATGTGCGCTACCGGTCAAAACTAAATCGTAAAACACATGACAATAATACCCATGCTAAAACATTATGACGTTAAAAACCATTTGAATATTTTGGGTTTACCGGCCCTGGATGGAATACCTTTCCAACAGTACTCATTTTGCGCCATCTATCGTTCATAACACACCCTCATCAATTTGGTTTCCCTTTATCCTGCACAAGAACCTCATCAATTTGGTTTTGTAGATGGCGCTGGCATGTTATGTTCGAATCAATTGAAAATAATTTTCAACACATAATTTTCTTTTCTTATGATTGCGAATATAATTAATTCAAATTATCAACAAAAGAAGTAATCTTTGCTAAAGCGTGTTTTGATTTTTTTTATGTTACCTACAAGCCATCAACTCTCGATAAGCATATATACATATACCTGTACATCACATAGATGCCATAATCATTGTCGAACTTGTCAGGAACTGTTATAAATTTCAAAACTAGTTATAGCTATTTATAACTCTTTTGGCTACTGAACAGTTTGAAATTAAATTAAATGCAACCGACGTTTTCAGACAATAATAAACTATGTAGAACTACGTGTTTTATACACAGATTACACAAGGCAATTAGAATGTTGATAATGATTGACATGCTGACTACCATGTATTGATAGCAAAGACATATTATCATGTTACTTCATCGAACATAGAATGTGTGTGATCCCCTCAAAAATCATCATATTGTGAATTAAATAAAAATGGATCGGATTTGATTTTGATTATTGTTATAACGAAAACTATAATCTTCTTCTTCTTCTTTCATGGCCTAACGACCTCTTAAGGTCATGCCTGCCATTTCTGGCTTACTAGACTAATTGATACCGCATAGTTGGTTAGTCAATCCTCACTATGGGGGAACGGCCCAGATGAGACTTGAACCCCGGTCCTGCCGTGTGAAGACCGGCGCCGCTGTCGCATCACCACCGGGCCGCCCGGGCCGAAAACTATAATATATAGCTTATATATAGAGAACCATAAAACTTTTTGAGTTTCAAACTAATGGACAGTTAGATTTATCGAATATATGTCTAAAATCTTATACATTTAAAAATCACACATGAAATTCTTATATTAAACTTGTGTTTCGATGTGAACCGTCATGACATTTCAAAATTACATTTGTAACAGTGAGAATTATACAGCAGGGTTTTGTTTCTTATCATTTTTTTAATAGCAAATACCATTGTTAATATACAATTTTACATTAGATGTACACTCAAGTCTATTTTTCTATGATTGATCATGTCCATCTTAAATGTCATTCTATCTTACTCTTTAAATAGTAAACAAGAAGGTAACCATAATTATAATCATAGCATTGTCTGCCGACTTATAGTTACACCAAATAACTTTGAATGATAATTACCCTTAAAATCAAGAAAATGCATTAAGAATACTTCTGTACAATATCATTGCGTATGTGGTTTTCAGAACATATTACATCCATCCAAACTGCGTACTGGAATCGATATCGGTCCTATCTTGAAAGAAACCTACTACAACTGCTCTCATAAGACAAGCTCAGGAACGGTCAAAATCTCTTCTACTGATTTAAATTTATTGTATGCATATGCTACAAGTTAAACATTGCGGTCTGTGATTACCTCACTCACTATTTTTTTTATGTTTTGCTCTAGAAACGATGACACGATACTTTAGAAACATAAGCAAAAGATTTTTATTAATAAATGGTTTTTTTAAATAGTTTACATTGTCTCGCTGTGTCTCGATCTTTCATTGTTATACAGCCTTGTGCGACCATTCTTTAACATTTTAGCACATTCATTTTGACAAAAAGTTTACTAGGAGGAAATGCCTTGTAACTTTCGTGAATTTGTACTTCGTCATCACCTGCAGTAGTGACAATACGGCCTTCGGCCGTCACGTTATATATAAATATTTTGGCAAAAAGTATGCAAGTTTGTGATGCGCTTTTTGCACTCAAAATGGTATATCTGTTGTTTAAGGCTCAAATGGTGAAAATGGTATATTGTTGTTTAAGGCTCAACTGCTGGGATAATGTGTAATGTGACATTTTGACCATCATAATTTTGAACGATGACCTTGGGATGATGGGGCGGCCCGGTGGTAGATGCGACAGCGGCGCCGGTCTTCACACGGCAGGAGCGGGGTTCAAGTCTCATCTGGGCCGTTCCCCTATAGTGAGGACTGACTATCCAATTATGCGGTAACAATAGGTCTAGTAAGCCAGAAATGGCAGGCATGACCAAAGAGATTGTTAGGTCAAGAAAGAAGAAGAAGAAGACCTTGGGATTTGTTGTGATAGAACGAAGAAAGGTTACGTTCTTACGTCTGTATACAATGATGATTATCTGTTTTATTCATTTTGATGATTGATCTAGTTCAATCCTACTCGCAGTCATAAACTTACACAGTTTTAAGTGTTATGCCTCGCACTAAGGTTCCACTTAAGTTTATGTCACACCATACAGTAACATTTAATCATTTCTTTAAAAAAATAATTTTAGGTACCACAACAAGAAGCCTTTTTTTAATTTTCTTAGCTTTTATTTAACTGAACGAATGATTGACCAGTTATAATGATTTGTTATTTTGAAAACCAAATTGTGTATATTTTTACATTATTTAAAAAGTTTAAAGATTAATTTACCAAAGTATGAGTATCAAATTTTACGATTAATTCTTAGATTACCACAGCTGCGCAACTAGAGCTTTAACGAAAAACTACTCGCTTTTTCCTGAAAGAACCACGCCTACTTTTTACCTTCTCGCCATTTTCGTACAGGGCGGTTCTTCGTTGAGCTTCAGCTGCTTAGCAATTTCAACGAAGAAACAAATCCGCCATAATGCGCACACTCCGTCGCAAAACCAAATGCAAATGGATGCCACCCGAAATAAATTCGCCATACTTTTACAGTTGTATTCATTGTGCCTAGCATATTGTACAAGGGGTATGAAACAAAGCTCATAATTTAGTAATGATTTTTCTTTTACTTGACTTTATTTGAAATTGTTGTTCCAAAAACTTATTGTTCCAAAAACTATGCGAATGTGAATATTTTTATAAATGAGAAAATTGGCTAAAGATATTGCAAATATGTAGGATGACAAGGAAATGACAACAATATGTTCTTCTTACATTCACACAGATACAGTAATTCGTTTTACCTATTCGAACAGACACGTTTCGATTTATACGACTATGTTACGAGCCCACCACTTGCGGCATATTAAAACAATTAACATATCTTTACAAACAACATCATCAACAAGAAGTACAAAGCATGCATTCAAAACAATTGAGCGCCTCTAACAACCGTCAAGTCAAACAAACATTTTAGCGTGAGTCGATTACCTCTTGCGTACGTGCTGCTAACACAGCCAGTTCATAATTGAAATAAAACCAATAAAAACAATAAATCACACCTTAAAAGATTCTTCGAATCTGGTGCATCGACGGCCCGCAGAAGGATATTATCCCACAAAAAACTCGTCTATGTTTATGAGAACGGTAAATATTTGCTCTTCATACAAGCGGTATGTTTGTGTTTACTTTTCAGCATGAGTCGATGCGGGAACGCTTTTTCATCCGATGTGGGACACGGTCTTTTTCACAGCGGAATTTTGTCAAGATATAGTGATCGCTCAAGAGGTACGCAAACTATCGTTGATTTATTTTAACTTCATAATTTTCATTTTGTTGATGAAACACATAATTTTCAAATATATCTATGCATTTTAAATGTAATTTTGGCATGATTTTTATGCCTAGAACGTAAAAAAATAGGATGTAATCAATCACCACACCTCATTATGCATCATTTGAACATGTTTTGCAGCAAACCAGAAATTAATAAATCTATCGTTCTAATGTGCTGCATACAAACTGTTCTATTTCTCAGCTCTCTTTATATCCGCTTTCATCTTTCGTGGTACTGTTTCGGCTTCAACCATAACGATTATTTACATGTTTACTTTCCGATACGTATCGTTTACTTGCGTTTCCGTTCTATATTCCCATTGTTAGGGCATTTTTTAAGACAACAGTACAACGAGGTCAAACCAAGTTCACAACTCGTAACTGTCTGTACGGTTTATTGCTCCCAAGGTTGTGAACGGCGGGCAAACATTGCTGGTCAAAGCAAAGGGTTGGCTTAGCTTTTGTCCATCATTTATGTCAGATCCTTTTCGTTTTTTTTGTGTGTGTGTTTCTGCTCTACTTCAGTAATCCTTTAAGGTCATTCCATTGCAGAATGTTGCAACATGTGAAGGACAAACCTTTTCCATTTACAGTTTAAACTACTTTAATAGGTACTCCTTCGTTTTATGATTTTTTTGTTTTATTTAGGTCAATTCAATCTTCTAATGGTTCCATGCACATTGTGTCTGCAATTTCAAACCAAGGAAACATGTTGCACGCTGCACTGTATTACACAAAACTTTCTTACCATCAATGTTTGAACATCATTGAAATAAAAAAATATAAAGCATTCATAATTACCTTTTTTTATAATCATTTTCGCAACGGTATGTCCTTCCTTTCTGTTAGCAAATTGCACCACGTTATAAGTTTAAGTTGTTCACCAAATTCTATCACGGATCAATGTTTCTTCTGATGTTTTCAAAATCACTCATGATATCTGCAGATCAGTGCTCAACATGTTGAAACATTCAAAACCCTGCATTGGTAAAAGATTAAATTAGCTAACATTGAACAAATTTTAACAATTCGAGCTGTGTTGTGCTCTCTGCAATGTTCAGACATCATAGCTTGTTTATAGCTCACACGCATCACCCAGCGTAAACTAAGATTTTTATTATTTTATAATGCCTGTTAATGTTTATGATGGGATATTTGCTACCATTTTTTTTCACTCGTTTCACATAATTAAAGCACCGCAACGCATGCACCGCTTCCACCATGCCTCTTCATTGATCTTTTTTTATAAACATCTCAGGTTCACACATGTTAATTTTTATTTCATTTTACAAATTTAAATTTCACATAAACATCAGAGCATACTTGCTTCAAAAATCCAATATTCTTCACATCACTTTGCTCGTTCTTACAAAACTGCAACACTTTTTGAGGTGCTAGTTATTTTTTAACACATTCGGAACATTATTTATTGCTACACATTGTAACACCACAACTAGCACTGGTTTTGATAATTCTTATTTTCTTACATTCCCTTCTCACTTGCATTACAAACTCGTGCAATCAATGGAACTCGTGTGATTATTTGAGTGAAATGCGCACTACATAAAAATAAAGCACCTATTCCATTTGGTTGTTTTGTTTGGGCATATTTTTGTCACTCTTTCACTTGCATTTTTGTCAGGACTTGTGGGACGTTATTCAATGATTATGAGATTGGTGATGTAAATAAAAATTTTATGGAACACCATCATCACCGTCGGAAAGACCGTAAAAATTGAACGGCTGTGAGCACACCCCGTAGCAAACCAGACTGCCTCAATGACTGCACACGTCCAACTGAGGCTTACAGCGTGCACATCCAACAGCATGACCGGAGTAATATGTCCAAGCCAAAGGAGTCACCGTCAAACTCTTGGTACCGGCGTCTCTGTCTAGAAGTTAAAATGGCTCAAAAAATTAAACACCCCACCTTCCATCCATTACCAACGCGACCACCATCCGACATGGCCGTCTCCATCAAGGGCCATTATCATGATCACGGTAGGCACTGTTCTTTTCTTTCATGTCATCCCGCGGCATCCCCCATGTTTTTTTACCGATACGTAGGATTTTCGTGCCTAGCCGATGAGCGACTGGTGCTCTCTTTCTATCTTTTGTCTGCTGGGGATGGATATCTGCCCGACTAAAACGTATTTATTGCTACTTCGAGCCAACATTTCTCCGCTCCAAGTTATATATGGACATTACAACTCAAACATTTAACCAAAACCCACACATACAACCACCAGCATACGTTATATAAACGCACAGAACCCCAACATACTAACGAATATTAACGTTCACACACACGCACATACGCGCACAGGAGTCTTTTCTCATGAATACTTTTAAACTGTTTTATAGTTTCAAAATTTATCCAACTTCTTCTAATCGCTCCATGTTGCTCACTTGGAGGAATTAGAGGAAGGAATTAAAAAACGTAGTTGTAATAGCTGTATATATGTACTACATATATATACATATATTGCTACATATATATACATATATATAACCATATCTACTCCAGAAATTGCATCGAACATGCGCATTCCTAACATATTATCATGGTACTGTATAAACATGCAAAGCGTTACTTTCCAAAAACGAATATAACGAAATGGATATTTCTAATCACAATAATAGATCGCTTTAGCGACGGTCATGTTATCGTAGCTGATTAAAAATATTACCTAGTGTGGTGCATAGGAAACTTAACGGCTCTGCCGTAATATAGAGAGTTTTGAGTAGTGTATTCATATGATGGATTTTATACATCATTGTTCGCAGAAACATTCTTCCTGCAATATGTATAAAGAAACATAGTTATATCACTCATTTCAATAAGTTTATGTTAGCATAACTGAAAAACTTTAGTAACTATAAATACTTCTACTCCTGTGGCACTGTGCGACAGAGCTCATTTGGAAAAAAAATTAAAAAAATCGTACACTTCAATTTTATTACTATTATTATTATATTACATTATTATTATTATTATTATTATTATTATTATTATTATTATTATTATTATTATTATTACTTAGCATAGGAATAAAACAAAATAAAATTATCTGTAAAACAACCACATTTTAGATAGCAATACAATGAATAAAACATTCGTATGAATAAGAAAAAAGAAAGTTATGTTTATTTTCATTAAAAACTACAAATCGTACTCCGAATCTAAACACTAATATGTTAAATATGTTAAATATGTATATGTAATAAAATAAATATGTATGTAATATGTTACAACATCATAACGATAGAAGGATTAGGAAAAACCAACTGAGGTAGCAACGAACATTTAAGGATTTTTACATCTGTGATTTTTTTAAGCTGTAATAGCTTTTCAATTCCAACAAAGCAAACACACGTACGGTTAGAATCCGTTTACTTGTACCAATATTATTACTGTTTGCGCTGAAACTGCAAAAGCTAACCATAAATATCCAAACTAGATACATTTATTGTATTCGTTAAAAAAATTAAACTCTATCGTGCAGTACTCATTTTACTTAATCGTTTTTTTTTCTTCTTATTTGGGGAGTTCTAGCGATGTCGGTAATTCTTGCGACAGAGTTGGTGCCGGACCCGGATCGTTTCCTTATTCGCATGGACTACCACTCGAGTTACAGTTTATTTAAATTAAAGAAGATATAAATATCAGAGCTGTATTAGCATCCATACATGTAATAACCTAAATTTAAAATGTACAATCAAAAGGTTCTCTAAATGCCATACTTGTAAGTATAAAGGGTCTGCTCAATACATTGATTGACTTTACATTGATGCAACCCGAGCGATTTGCTATATTGTACAACACTGTTTTTTATTTAGCTATTGAATTCATTGAGTAAACTTCAAATATGTTACATATCTTGGAGTTATTATAAGTTAGGTTGCCGTCGAGTGTAATCGTTATGCTATTTTCTCACATAAACATGAACAGCCATCTTTTTCGATATCCAACCGTCCTATTTACCAGTATATTTTTTACGATCATTTTATATAACTTACATCCAAGAACATCACAATGTGCGCTGGTAGCACGCTGAACTAACGCACTCGCCTTTCTCGGACGAAACGTAATAAGTGGAAAATATTTTAGAGCACGTATCTCATTATCAGCCTCTTACACATTCTTGTTGACAAAGAGGAAAAATAGCTTTCGTTTACCGTTTATCTCCGGCCTTTTTGTCATTGTAGGTAAATTATGGCTCGGGATTTACGAGATATTGCGTTTACATAAGAAGAAATTTGCCAAACATCAGCAAAGCTGTGCTGCTTTAGCTGAGCAATGAGAAAAACTTTAAAATATATAGCTTTGATTTGCCAAAATTACAAGCGCATTCAGAATTAAATTTACATTTATCATTTATTTAAACTGCTTAACAATGATATTTGTGATTTTTATGAGAAAAATGTTACATCTGTCATTTTATTTGTACTGTCATCACAGTTTTAAAGAGGGCTCCACTAAAACAATAAACTAAAATCACAATAGATCATGTATACAACTATCAAATTTAATTATTTTATTCATGTAGAGTGGCCTGGCCGTATTGCTACATGTAAAAATGTATACCTCAATGATAAAAATGACAAATACTGTGAACCTCCTAGCCAATTGACTTAAACACTTGTAGAAATCGTAAAAAAAGTAAAAAAAATAGCTCTGTAAAACCACCAACTCAGACACCTGTTAATGCAAAGATGGATAAAAATCCTAATTCCCGATCGCCTGCAGAAAGACCAGACAGGAGAAAGTTCTAAAGCTACCTAACTTCTAATCCAAGTGCGTTATAAGACTCCATCATTTGCACAACTGGCTCGCTAGTACAATATGTTGTACTTCTAGAGTCTGGTGTTAGTAGTTGCTTAACTCTTCAAGCTTTACCAGCAGCAAAGATGTATGAGGAATTTTTTCATGGACGTCAAAGGTGATAATCACCTCATTCGATCATAATAAACGATGGAAAAATGTTTTTATAACCTTTCTTTTAATGTTCGTTAATCTATCCATTCTTTTTTGTGGTTTCTGACTTTCTATAACTTACTTTTACCCATTGCAAGATAGTTCGTCATGTCAGTCCTTCTCTCACGGCCACCGAACTACGTATATTAGCGAATGATTTTATGGGACGCACTAACGTAAAATAAAAATGGTTTCAAATAACAACACGTACAATTTCTGAAATTTACAAATACATATAATATGTTTAAATTGTTCTTGCTATTACGTTTCACCGACGGCGTTACCGTCCATCATTTTGTATTTGTATTGTATGAGATATCCACTATGTTTACATTGCAATCGAAAAAAGCCACTCTAAAGGAATCGTGTCTTGCAATCCAGCGTATTCCCCAATGTACTATAATTTTACCAACAAAATAGAAATATTGCAAGCAAACGAATTCTTCATGGTAATGCAAATAAGGCGCTCGGGATTCTTCATTAACCTCCTGCAGGACGAGGATAATTTATTGCGAGTATATACAGAACGTATTTTCCCCGTGCCCCATAATTACCAAACGAAACTTTAAACCTGTACTCTTCTCCAATGCATTTTATCTAACAAAATGAAAAAAAGCCTGATGACCAACAGCTCCACTGCCTAAGATTTCTTTTATCATTCTCTCAATCCTTCAACAACGAAATGCGAATAAGGCGTTCAGCTCTTCAATGCTACAAACAGAATAAAAGCGAAATGAAAAACGTTCAACCCAGGAAAAAATGCTACACCATTTTGGAAGGGGTTTTAATCACTCTGGTCGTAAAAATAGTGCCTTGGTGATGGGTATAGCGTTTCTTTTTTCTTCTGTAATTTATTTGTGCCTTCGTCTCCGTTGATTACCATTGCGTTGATCCTGCAGGCACAATAGTAGACGAGGCACTCGCTACGGGGCTTTAATGAACTTTTTTCTTTGTGTTGGAGAGTAACGAAAACAGAAACATTCTACATTTCTAACGAGTCACACAACGTCCAATACCCAACGCAATGAAAATTGTTTGAGCGAGAATTAGTCTGCGGTTCCTTTCATCGAGTATCACCATATCACTTTTGTTGTTTTCTATACGAGTATATGTAGTTGTATATAACGTTTTTATCCAATGTTCGTTCAGAATGCAAATGCCGCCATTCCAGCCATCAAGCCATAAGAATCTTCATAATAACTACAGGCTCAATCTTAAACCATTCATCCCATCGCGCCTGTCTGGTTATCGAATTCCCACCAAAAAGATCGACATTTTCGTCTCTTTTCTTATCGCGTTCTTTCCACATTCTATACGTACAGTGAGCTAAGGAGACCCTGAAAATGTGCTCAACGCACACAAATCGGTTGTTTTATTCTACATTCTCTCTAGCGCTACCCAAGTTGATGGCAGACATTTTGTTCAATATCGCATAAATAAATGTGTGATCACAACTAAGCCTTCTTCTTCTTCTACTACTTTTTGTGCTTCTTTTTGGATTAACTACAGTCAGCTCGTACTATGGAGAAACGGTTTCGATTCCTGGTTCTACCGTCGCTTGCTGGTGGGATTCTATTCCTGGTTCTACCGGCGCGTATCACCTCGGCTACCGAAATGGCCCTAATAAGTTACTCATTAGTGGTCACAGCTGATTCTTTTGTATTGAAAAAAAAATATTTGGAAAATTTTTGTTGCTGTTTTATTACAAATATTAAAAACAAATTCATGAGCAATATTGAAGGGCCGAAAAACTAAATGAAGCTATAAACAAAATCACCGTTTTATGTGGATTGACAAGCATCTAGCAATACGGCCAGACCACGTTTATGACGTTTATGAATAGAACAACAACAAAAACGTTGAAATAGGAAACTGGGCTTCCTGGTTGGCTTTTTAACATTTTCGTTGCTTCAGCATAACCGGAATACTTGCAACAAGGTGCGGTTGCTCCAAACCAAATTCAAACCTTCATCCTTTCCCTTCATGAGAGAGTTAGTACTTAATATGCAACAGTAAGCTATGGGAACAATTCTACGAATGTAAGCAGTGAGAAATATGTCCAAATTCAGCATGTAATGCTACGGTTAATTCAAGAAGATAGCATTGAAACCACTTGTGGGGACTCTTCAAAAACACTTTACGCTTTAAGCTCTTAGCAGCACTTTCTTTATCACTGCACTTAATTGACAAAATCGGTATTGTCTATTATGTTAATCGAACTTAATAGACCCAAGAGTGCATGCATTTATCGACGGCGTCTTCGAGTCGATTTTTTACGATAACCTAAAGCGTTGGAGCATCGTAAACTTTCCATTTCAAATGAATTCGTTTGGCTCTTCTGTTAGCTTTCAAAGAACGAGTGGCCCTAAACCCGACGGTGACGGGCAATAGCAACCGGTACACATGTATGCATAGCAGCAATAAATGCCTTTACAACAATGCTCAGCCTGGGTAGCTATATCAGACAGATCACTAGTAGTAGTAATCAGTTTTATGATACAAACAGAATAAATCCTCAACATCAGCTCTAAAAGTTTACCATGCCACTCGTCATCAGATCTGACCATATTTGACCACCTACGAAGTAAGACTTTCAAATGGAAGCGAATAATAAATAGTTCATTCATTCAAATACCTGTGAAAGCACTACTGCCACGATTGCCAAATTTTGTAATTATAATTTTAAGTCATATACGATTAGAATTTGTAAATAAAAAAATGTTCAACGAACACTTAAATTAGTTCACAATCTTTTTATTAATTAATGAAGGCCTGGCCGAAACACGATTTTTATTATTTAATAAGTGAAGAAATAGAAATGTTATACGTAGAGACGTAGAGATAAAGTAAATACACATTTGAGTTGTAATACACGTATATTTCGAGAGCTGGACACCGCTGTAAATTGACTGTATTTACATTTATTTGTTCATCGATACTTACTCAGAACTCATTGTGATACGACTTTTATTTGTACTGTCTGACAGTGCATTGACTTGAGAAAATCAAATCAGGGATAATTTTTCATACGTGCATTACCTCTACAGCTATGCATTATTAAGCCTATTTCGTTATAAGGTGATGAAGCACCATTAACCTTTGTATATCGGCAGTATTTCGAACTTTATCATGTCTTCGTTTGCTCATCGACGAATGCTGTGAAGGTCGCCATAAATCAGTGATTGTACCAGTAATATCGTTATGTGCCTGAACTAATTTTGCAAGATCGCCATGTAACGTAAAAACTAACTAACCTACAAACATACAGTAACTAAAAAACAATTAGTCATGATGGATTCCACATAATTCAACAATAGCTCTAAAACTAGTTGCCGCCGAAGGGAAACACAATCTAAATGATTTGAATTCAAAATTATACAAAACATACAAGCCTATATGAAAGACTATAAATCTATGTACATCGAGAAAACACACGTCCTTGGTATGTATTCTAAAAAAAATTAAGTACTTTCGCACGACGGGTACGGCTATCTAACTCCATCCGATTCCGACGTAACGTGGAAAATATTTGTTTTGTCTCAGTTAACAGGTTCTCAACCATTCTGTCTCAAATGATATTACAAACAAACCAAACCTATAGACTTCGAGAAAGAGAAAAGAAAAACATTTTTGCTTTATTCGTTCTTAGAGATAAAGTAAACCTTTTTGTCACATTCCTATCAGAATATAGTCTAAAATTTACTAACAATTATTGTACAATTGCTAGCTACAACATATACAAGATACAATACATATTTTCACAGAAAACACTTATTCATAAATACGACAAATAAGACCATGAAGCACTTGCAGAGCTTAAAGTTTTTTTCAGTTGTCTATTTCATAATGTGCTTTCAATGCTTTTCTTTATAAAATATTCATTTCAAGTATTCACTAACACAAAGGTGCCTATGTTTTGTAATAATTGATATGGGCATTACATTCGAAGGACAATGGAGGAGCCGCTACAACGACGAGCTCTATGAGCTGTACGGTGATCTTACCATCGTGCAGCGAATTAGGCTCGCCAGGCTCCGGTGGGCTGGCCATGTCATGAGAATGGCACCGGACGACCCAGCCCGTAAAGTCCTTTTAGGCCGTCCACATGGACAGAGGAGGCGTGGTAGGCCCAAACTGAGATGGAGTGATGGCGTAGATGCGTCCGCCAGAACGGCCGGGATATTGGACTGGCAGACGACGGCGCTAAACCGTGAGCGGTATCGAGGATTGTTGCTGCAGGCCAAGACCGCGAAGCGGTTGTAGCGCCTGATAAGTAAGTAAGTATTACATTCGTTTTGCGCTTGGAGCAAATGCAGTTGTTAATTCTTCACCGTTTCAAACATAACTTCCAGAATCCTTTGCATAACATTAATTAAAAAATAAAACATCCAACACCCACCTCCAACAATATTAACATTCCTTTCATTAAACCAATCCGAAAATGATCTAAATATCTTCTTTTTTTACAAAAGTTCAACTTTTAAAAAATGGATACTCAAACTATCACAAGGCCAATACCGCCATAGAATACAAACCCCAAAACTGGTGGTCAAACAGCACAAAGCAATTTGAAAGAAGATGGAACTTATTTTTAAATGGTTCATAAATTTTGTTCTGACATTTTTTTCTGTTTCTCTCATCAACAACAAATTCTTTTCTTACCATTTTGATATTTCCTTCTCTACACAAATCCGTATACCGAATGCCTCCCTCGCGGATACGCGTTCAACAGCACACCATGGTTGACTAAGTTAATTTATTTTATTCGAATCTTACCTTCTCTTTCCCACTTTGGCTCTTGCTCTCTTTGTCTTCTTACCGTTCTGGTCTTGTGCTTACTCAATCCTCGTCTCACGTTTACATTTCCTACCCATTTTCGTTCATTAAACCGAAGGTGACACAGCATAAAAATACATGTATATAATATATCATAATTTACTTCACTTTTTCTTCTTTCTTCTGCACTATATCGAGGAAGATGTACATACCTGTCTGCTGGTTCGCGGGAGTTTTCGGATGTAATTTCACTGGAGTAATTAATTTTTACCGTCGTTTGTGTCGTTTTGGTGTTTCACAAGTAAGAGAGTTTATTTCCTAAATGCACTTATATTTAATACTTTTTGTTCGTGTGAGATCCCCTGCTCTCAACCCGAATACTGCCTGCGCGAGTGCCCCAGCTTAACGAAAGTATGATCGTACTTTCGTCAAGTGTCAATCCGTCAGGATTGTGATGTCAGGACACTGCCATTTTTGCTTACTGAGAGTTAGTATTACCTGTGACTGGATCGTCAATCCTGCATATGGAAGACAATCCGGTCCACGACCAGCGCCTATACCGCTTCGGATACAATACCAAGAGACGAAAGATGTATAAGAGTTACCGTATCGTTCCAATTTACTTCCATAGAGTTATACAATTTCAGACGAAATTTATTTAATTTTACTTAATTGAGAGATATAACTGGTTGAATACAACGCTGACGGGATAAAACGTAAACACGATCTTGTTTACAGGGCATCTCGTAGGGACACTTGGGATAAGCGCAGGGAATCATCCTTAGTGATAAATATTAGTACGTAAGTGTAATAACTTCTCTTACTACGTGACACGGTGTCTATAAAGCACAAGACGATCAGTACGGGGAATGGCAACGAATCCTATCCGGACAGGTTCCCTCGTAGTGAGAACTGACTATCTAACTATGTGGTAACAATAAGCCTAATTTTTCTTCGAATAAACATGTGTAAGGAAGAAGATGTCCAAAGAAGAACAGGACATTGCGACACTTCCGCTCATTTAGCTTTCATTACTCAATAGCCTCAACCATATTCACTTCGCCTGACTCAACAGTCACATCAACACGCAGATCTTCATCCCAGTTCACCTCGAAAGAGAATTCAATCACTCCCTTCCCTTCTTCAATGGTGATAAAGCCAGATCCTCTACGGTTTGAGCACTTC
This sequence comes from Anopheles maculatus, assembly GCA_002091835.1. Taxonomy (NCBI): domain Eukaryota; kingdom Metazoa; phylum Arthropoda; class Insecta; order Diptera; family Culicidae; genus Anopheles; species Anopheles maculatus. The sequence continues at coordinate 155,618 of KZ061905.1, forward strand.
CGTCGGCGAAACCTGTTAATCTCGGATCTTAGGAACTTGTACCAATACATCCTCATTCTCAATTAATAGTCTTTAAACATAGTCTATCCTGCAATAGCCTGCCTGCAATCAAGTAGATAGATGGCCATATATTTTATAAACGAATTCGAAGTAAGTTACGTCTACGGTAAAACGAAGATACGCCTTTTTCATTTCTATTCACTTCGTACTCTCTAAACTCGTGTACTCGCTGATGTATCACGCAATTTATGTCCTGATCATAGCGTAATTCCAGTGCTGAATGCTTCCTACAACTTGCTGTTCTCAATACTCTATTACATCCCTTTAAACAGGTTTCGCCGAAGCTATCAAGATTGTTTTATTTATTTAATTTTTATTTATTTTAGATTATTACGGCTCATTGCTCTATTGTCGTCACTGCTATGTCTAACACGTTGGCTATGTCAAATCTTCATAAGGTATTTCTGCTTTAGATTTCGCTTGTCCCGGCCATACTCTATTGCATTTATGGACAGAGGTTGATAATGGATAACGCTTTAGTGTTGCATAGGTTTATGTCATATTTCCCAATGTTGTGTGTTATTTTGTGTTGCAGCGTTTTGATGTTGTTGTGTGGTATTTTTGGTACTTTTTTTTTATTGAGCATACCTGACTCACGAGAAAACTGTAACTAAACAAACTTTTCTTTTATTTGATTGCATTACAGCAGTGTATACTGTCCTGTACGCCTCTCTTTTAGCATCGTAGGAATTATTCCTGAAGACGACTATAAAATCATCATTAAAATCTGTACCATTCCAAAACAAAAACAACACAACATATGACGTAGAAGAAGTAATAAGTTTCAACAGGATAGTGAGGAAACGAAGTCAAGGGATAAGATCGTTGGCACAGACATCTC
>KZ061905.1:166764-210519 GCA_002091835.1 Anopheles maculatus
GGGAAAGAGAAGATCACCGTCGACCAGCTTTCCCAAATCGAATCCACCCAACCTGCCGTCCAGACCTCCGACTATGACGGTTGGGCCAATGATCACACCCGTGGTGCTCAGAGAGCTGGCATCCTCAACAGGAAGATCCGGTCTGATCCGGTGGGAAAGAGAAGATCACCGTCGACCAGCTTTCCCAAATCGAATCCACCCAACCTGCCGTCCAGACCTCCGACTATGACGGTTGGGCCAATGATCACACCCGTGGTGCTCAGAGAGCTGGCATCCTCAACAGGAAGATCCGGTCTGATCCGGTCGTTATCGTATCCAGATTTCCTACAGCATCTAAGCACTATACAACAATGGTGAGAAAGGTTCAAAAGCAGCCAATTCGACCGGTCCACAAAAATAGTCACCTCGGCGGAGATACTATCACAGAGACTCGTGACCGAAAGATTCGTTTGGCCAAATATCTCCCTATTGACTGTTGAGATCTCTGTCGCAACTGGGCAATTTGACAATCAACGAAAGTACATCGCGAAGGTACGCATACCAGCAGATACCAGCAATGGCCCCAGATACCCTAATACCCGTTCCCAATTAGCAATGGATAAGAAAACAAGCAAAAACCCTCTTAAGAGCCCTTTAAAATAACTACTTAAAAGGGGTTTTTTAACGTATTTTATAAGGGAGCTGACAAAATCTGCTTTTGATGCGTAAAACGATTTTTGCTCACAGGATTGTCAAACGATCTTCGATCGATCCACACATCTGCCGGAAGCCAGCCCTTTAACAGACATAGCAGCACCAACGGTATCAACCGCTCTGCTTAATGGTTCAGGAAACATGCTATTTTCGATGTACCTGCGTTCATCATTACGGATCAGCGCAGGCACTTTGAATCAGTCCTATTTTGTGAACTCTGTCAGCCGCATGGCACCAAGCATTTACCAAATCAGGCATAACATCTGCAAGCCAATGGTCTGGTCGCCCATTTGTTGCAGCCTATCATCTTTGTTAAGTGGTTATACCTAATAGCAAGTGATATACAGCGGTTTAAAATTTTACAAGTAGTTTGTAGATACTTTATTTTAATGTATACACGATAAAGCGGCAATACGAGAGCGAGATGTTCAAGCAAATTCTTCTAAGTCTTAGTCAATTCGCATAAGGACTCCGCAATTCGGGTGTCAAAGTGGAGATAGGGATGGTATCCTCGGACTGTAGGACGTAACAATCCTGAAAGTCTTGTTAGGATTGCGGACATGCTACAAAAATGACATCAAGAATCGTCAACAAAACTTTTTTACATAAGCATGCTGAGGATTCCTGTGGCGTTTTTCCGCAACAGCGTACAAATGAATCTACCCTACGCTAACAAGTTCACCCTGTCACTAAGGAAAGCTATGGACAACGTTCGACCGCCTTAGACTGCCTGGTACAGTAACAAGCATGTTAAAAATTGAACTGAGCATTATACAACTGAGCGTGAAAACCCAGCTTTCCGTGTTTTAATTCGCGCGTATGTAATACTCTACTCAGCTTACAGTTACAAATAGAACTTCCAAAAGTTTTCCACAAATTCCTGCGAACAGACTTACGTCTCACCAGCAATGACACAGTCCGTCCAGTTCTAAAGCTATTGAACCATGATACTTTCGAAGTTTTCGAGCGAAGCAACAACAACCTCCAATCTCCGTGACGAACATTGACGTAGCCGGTAGTCAGTCTTGTGGTAGAGCTTAAGTATAACTGTTTGAAATTGTGAGTAAGTTGGAATTTTTGGTAGAAATTAGAGTTAGAATAAATAGTTAATTTGTAAAATTTGGGACAACTACGATACTAGGGGTCTCATAGAAATGGCTGTACCGTGTTAGGAACTTTTGGGGGGCTTCGCTTAAGGGGACTCTATTTTGGGCCCTCGTCACGGGCCCTCTAATATTTCACGTACAAAGTTGCATCTAGGATCACGGAATTGCAAGTAGTTCCCCTTTATCCTGAGGGTGTTAAATACGAAATAAAACATCACAATGCAGGCCGATCACAAACACCAGATTTTAAAAGAAAAATGTTTTCTAGTTATATCATCACTCTCTAGAATCACCTCTAGAATCCTGGCAATTATCAATGCTCTACAATACTCTTCACACAATTCAACCTTTTTTTCTCAAACATGGTTCAGCCACCTGTCTTGCTGTAGTCCTTGTTGCTAGCTTTTGTTAAACTAATGCCCTTTTCACAATCAATTCGTAAATATATACTGCATGCATACCGTTAAAACATAATCAAAGTTTTCGACGATGCTGAAAAAGTAGAACAATACAGTTGTTTTTAAGGGAATGAGTGAAAAACTACAGCTTTGTTAATGTGAGATGAACGTTACAGACTGAAAGCGCTAAATATTTAAATTGTTTATTTATTGAGAAATAATGAAATAAATGTATTATACAATAAAATAAACAAACTAAAACCTATTCGTTAATCCTATTCGATATTCAAGCCTTCAATTATTTCTTTTGTATTCCGTAATAAAAAGTAGCCTTTAGATTTTCAAACATTCAGTTTCTTGTTTTGCATTTGAATTTTATTTCATTATGTGGTATTCCTGTTTTAACTATTTTCATTAAATTATCGGATGCATAACACAACCTTTTATATTCACTTTTTTGTAGAAAAGTGGGAAAGAATTTATTCATGGATAATGATCCTCTATTCTTGTTGGTTGGATTCGACGGGATGGAATAAAACATATTGTTTTTAAATATTAGTTAAGAGAACACAAGCTACAGCATCGCATAGGATTACAAAGAAAATGTTTAAGGGGCATGGAGTGGTTATCTGATGAACCCCAGAAATCCTAGGGTGCTGTTATACGAGGCTGGCCTTATACAATCGATACATTTAAATTTTCATACGGTATATGCCAATGTTTCTGAGTAATAGCTTACATTATTCTAAATAAAAATACTTCACGTTATTTTGATCATTATCTCATCGGACTATAAAATAGCTAGCAGCTTAATGCGTACTTTCTATTTTCGGGGTGGCATTAGACAATTCATTTTTTAATGGTAATTCTACTGGAGAATCTTCAGTCGTAGTAGGTACACCGGAAGAAGACGATGATATTGTACGGCACAGATGATGCGTTTTGTGTCGCTTAAAGCTGCTTCCATCTAAAAATCTATCACCGCAGTTTTCACACGCAAAAGGTCGCTCTCCTGTGTGTATGCGTCTATGTACTGTCAATTGGCCACCCTGACTGAACCGTTTGTCACAAAAGTCGCACACATACTTTTTCTCTCCTGAAATAATTAACGGATTCGTAATTAGTATAATATTAATAAAAAAGGAAAAACACACAGGTGTAGATCGTTCGTTCGTCTCACTACTTTACGTTTTTGAAAAATTTATCCATACAAAACAGTAAAAACTTTTTTCAGAATTAACATACCATATAAAACTACGAAATAATTGATAAAATACAGTCTCTCCCAGCCATAAAAATTTCTTGTTAGACCCAGACCTAATGCAACCTCTACGACTAACTCTATCAAGAGCTTTGTGTGTCCTCCTGCCCAAGGTATGTCCTTAAAATCTCCAACGTGTTTGTAATATTTGTTCGATCCGAACATCCAAAGTCGCCTAGTCGTTACTATTTTGATTACCAAATCCCACTACCGCACATCTCAATTTGGGTCGCCTACCTCTCCTCCTCTGTCCATGTGGACGGTCGAAAAGTACCTTACGAGATGGGTCGTCCGGTGCCATTCTCATGGCATGGCCAGCCCACCGGAGCCTGCCTAGTCTAATTCGCTGCACGATGGGGAAATCACTGTACAGGTCTTAGCGCCCTTCGTTGTCATTTGTTATTACCACTGCAAAAAAAAGAAACCTATGCCACGGCATACCCACCCATGCCCCCTCTGTGTTCACTTCCATGTTCGAACAAGTTATGACCTCCCTTAAAGATCGCAATTGGGGAGGGGAGGGAAACCCTGTACACGAGGACCGAATTCTATAAAAAATGTCGGGGCCTCCCCAAATGCCACTGTTGGAGAGTTATTTGTAAGTTCAAGCTGACCAGTAAACTCGGGGCACCCTACGAGCTCGGGCCCCCCCGCGGCCGCTCAGTCTCAAGATTTGCACTTTGGCAAACTGGAACATTGGTTTATTATTTGCAATAAAGCACGAATACTATTATTTTGTAAGAAACATAGTATAAACCTATGCCTTGATTCATGTTATAAGAAAAACATGAAAACGTTAAAGATCTTAATGTAATCTCACAGCTGAGTAATAGAAATTTCAAAATTCTTTTTGAATGGTCTGCCTGTATTGCTTGAATAATAATAGCTTAAATAATGTATAATTATACTAACCGGTATGTGTTGTCAGATGCTTTGCAAGATTAGAGCTAGAAGTGAACTGCCGGCTGCAGATTTTGCAATTATACGTCTTATACTTCTTCCCAGTGGGGCCGGCTTCCGGTGGCATTGCTATAGCGTGTGCATTTGGTATGTACAATTTACTTTGCGGATTAAAGTGCGATGTATAATGTCGACGCATTTCTTTTTTGTCGACGAATCCTTTCTGGCACAACTGACATGAGAAAGGACGTTCACCTGTATGTATTCGACGATGAATCGTTAGCGAACCCTTCTGCGTAAAGGTTTTTCCACATAAATCACACATATACGGTACTGGCTGATCGGCATGCATCTTAACATGGCGCATGAGATTTTTATGGTGTTTGAAAATGCGATTGCAAACATTGCACGTGATTATGCCTGGCAGCGTATGACGAAATTCGTGTTCAACCAATGATTCTGCCTCCCGGAAGATTAAATCACAATAACGGCACTTTTTGTCGTGTATGTCCGACTCGTGAGAAACTTTTACGTGTTGCAAAGCAATCGAAAGACTATCGAAGGTTTGTGCACAAAGTACACAGTAACAGGATTGAACGGCTTCCGCGCCAAAGCAGCATAGTTTATGCTCCTTCAACACCTGCCGAATCCGGAAGCACTTGCCGCAAACTTCACAAACAAAAGGCTTCTCCCCAGAATGAGTACGGCGGTGTTCAGTCAACTTGCTTGTTTCCTTGAATCGTTTACCACAAACATCACAATCATATGGACTATTCCCATCGTGGCTCCGTTTCTCGTGCATAGCAAGTGTCGATGACTTGTGGAACACTTTGCCACAATATTTGCATTCAAACTTCTTTTCCAGCGAGTGCACATGCTGATGGCGCCTTAGGGTGCTCAGCATCGTGTAGGAACGATCGCAGCTCTGGCACTGAAATCGCTTCTGTCCCTCAGTCACGATCACTTTCGTATCGTGTATTTCAGATTGTAATTTAGCTTCTTGCAGTTCAACGGTATGTTTCTCTTGCGCGTGGGAGCGTTCCTCGTGATGCTGACAGTCAGCCAACGTTGCAAAACGCTTCTCACAAAATACACACTTAACGGCCAACCCTGCTGCATGCTGACGAAGATGTTCGCGAAGGACTCTGGTCGAGTTTATCGTTTTGTTATCACACTTGCCGCATCGATACGGTAGCCAGTCCGAATGCTTTCGCACATGTTCGTTAATATCTTCGCGTGATTTACCTACGAAATCATTACAGATGTAGCATATCAATTCACGTTTTGCATACACTTGGTCGCTAGATTGTTCATCGTGGTATTTCTTTTCGTGCTTCTCTAAATCGTACTTCTTTGTAAACTTTTGCGTGCAGTAACGGCACACAAAGCGCCTATTCTTTTCCGCATCAATGTCGTATTGCTGCTGATGTAGACTGCGCATATGTCTACTAACGGCTTGTCCACAAGAAAACCGAGCTGAACAATAGAGACAACGTCGCTTCAGCGATTGATCATGTTGCTGATGGTGCAAATTCAGTCGATGCAGACTGGTAATCGTCTCTGAGACACACATCGTACAATTGAATGGAATATCTTTCGCGTGCACACTTTGAAGGTGTTCCAGCAGTTTTGTGGGCGAAAGAAATTCTTTTCGACAAATATAGCACTGGGTTACATCTTTCTTCTCTAGCTCATCAGTATCATCACATGTTCTGTTCAATTTATCACCCTCTTCTGTTTGAAACGTCTGATTTTTTCGTCTCTTACTTTTGGAAGAAACAAACCATTCCGCCAACAGTTCTGTGTTTTTCTTACGTGGTCTACCAACTTTTCTAACGATAGGTTCGTGGTTATTTTTTGACCGTTGCTTCCTTGATTTTGGCAACGGGTACTCTTCACTGCCATTAGTATCATCTATGTTTAACTTATTTTGGGTATCATCTGCGTAATCCTGTGTGTAATACGGCACAGAATCATTATTTTCTGAATGATCTGCAATACTCTGTGATGATCGAAGAGATTCTTCATCAAATTCAGCCTTTACACCTTCCGAACCTGCTTCATAAAGGTTTAATACACATTCATTGCCATTATTTTGGCGATGCGACACTGTAAAATTGGTTTCCTCTGTATGCCATTCCCCATTCCTTACAATATTGTCTTGCAGTATCGCTTGTGGTACATCTTCTTCGCTGGAGTGAGCTCTGCTGTTACTTTTTAGTGCACAATTTCCTCCGGTCGTGTCGCGAAACGTGTCAGAGGAATCTTCACTAGAATAATACTTAATTTCCGGTTCGATCTTAATTTCCACATCCTCATTTACAAATGCAGCCGAGACTCTTCCAGAGCCTGCAGCAGTATCTAGCGGGTTGAGGTTCGATTCCTGTAAATCGTCTTCCTGCTTCACAATGTAGATTTCTTCCACTTCGTTATTCGATGGAATGATATGTCTGCAACAAAGACCGAAATAGTTGATAAAATGTGTAATTTTGTTCTATAATGCGATCATAGAAACAAATCCTACCGAAGCAACATTTTTCTGTTTTGACTTTGCCACACACACTCACACACAAATCCACCGCCGATAGCCACAGAACACATGAAGCGCAGAAGGTTTCGTAACCAAGCTGAACACAATACAGATGTAAACACAGCCATTTGACATCTCATGACAAGCCAAATTAGCTTATTTGAGAAAATTTAAACAAATTTTTTCTCAAATATTTAACACTTCGTGATTAAAACATAATTGTTCAATAAAACATAAGTTATATGGCAATCAAATTTGCAATACTGAATGTTCACACAAAGCAATTAAAGTGCGGACAAATCCGCTAGAGGACGACCAAGATATATATTCCAAGATGTCGCGACATCGAGTGTCATCGAGACATCAGTGTGCGAGATGTGCGAAGTGTGCGTATTGTGCGAAGTGTGCGAAGTGTACGCACAGCACACTGAAGTGTGTTGTGCGGTGTGCACCACATACTCAATTGTGCGAATTTACCCGACACTACAATAGAGGAGCCGCAGCAGAAGGTAAGTGAGGAAGGACAATGGAGGAGCTGTTACAACGTCGAGCTCTACGAGCAGTACGGTGACTCGCTATTAATCTGATCATGTCATTGTGATATCCCATCGAGAAACGCCGGAGCTACAGCAACACACGTCTGCTCTTTATTCGTTCTATCTACTAACTGACACACGTACACTCTTCGCACAGTCATGAGATGGACACCGGATGACCTAGCCCATAAAATCCTTTTTGGTCGTTCACAGAGAAGGCGTGGTAGGTTCAAATTGATGCGTGTGTGATGCGTATTGAAGTGGCAGACGGCGCCGTTAGATCGAGAATTGTCGCAGCAGTATTCCTCCATTCCAAGTCAGACTTTATACGAGGACGTTCATGATGGATCGCTTTTTTTGTGTTTTTTTCTCTGTAGTCAGGTGCTTTCTCGCACCTCACTGATAAAATTACAATTATAATATTTAATAAATAGTACAAGAGACCCACAATCATAGTAGTCCGTCACTAAGAACAGATCGAAATTTCGAATAATTGTTGCTCTATTATGGCAGTTGGTTTGAATCTACAAGAAGGTGTTTATTGAAGAATTCTATGAAACATTTATATCGTTGTAAATCCTACTTTCGATTGTATTGCTGGTACATGGTATAGCTTGAAATAATGTATTTCCACGCTTATGGTGTGAGCGCTCATGGCGGTTTCTGGTAGAGCTGTGTTGAAAGCCTTTCTCACAAAGCTCACATTTGTAAGGTTTTTCTCCAGTATGCACCCGTCTGTGCACTTTCATCGTACTTAATTGTGAAAATGATTTTTCGCACAGATCACATTTGTATGGCATGGCATTCATAGTATGAAGTCGCTGATGACGCCGTAAGTTAGACTGTTGTTTAAAGATCCTTCCACACTGCTTACACTCAATTACACCGGGTTGTCGATGCCGCAACTCATGTTCCAAGAAAGTCGTAACAGATTTTAGCTTAATATCACAATACCTGCATTTTCCATCCTTCGGCATGAGCTGTAGATGTAATTCCATTGCGTGTTTCATAAACATCTGTTTACTGGAAAATAACCGGTCGCAATACTCACAACGGACCTCTTGCCGCGGTGTAGGATTGGAAGTGCATTGTGCGATATGTTCTTTAAGCAAGGACTTTAAACGAAATCGTATCATGCAATGGTCACATTGATAAGGCTTTTCCCCAGTGTGTATACGCCTATGTTCAATCAAACGAATAGTTTGCTTGAATCCTTTTCCGCAGTAGTTGCATTTGTAAGGTAAGTCCTTTAGATGCGTGCGTTCGTGTTGCGAAAGGCATGATGATTTTTTGAACATTTTTCCACACATATTACATACGAACTGTCTCTTTCCCGTATGAACATTTTCATGCCTTCGCAAAGTACTTAAAAGGGAGTACGATTTCTTACAAAAGGAACAAACGTACCGCATCGTTTTATCATTGTGAATGCTGTTTGTTACGTTCGCTTTTAGTTCGAGATGATCCAGTCTTTCATGTTCCTCGCATTCCTTAATAGAAATGAATCGCTCTTCACAGTAAAGACATTTAACAGGTTTTTTCTCTATATGCAACGCGAAATGTTTGTTTAATGCACGAACGGATAGTATTATCACGCTTGTCGATGCACATTTGTCGCAGCGAAAAGGCAATCGATCAGCATGCACATTCAAATGTTCATGAAGTGCTTGTTTGGAGTTAAATTGCATACTGCATACATAGCAATGATGCAGAAAATCGAAAATATTTGTCTCTCCTGCTAGAGCCAGCGTTTTCTCATGATTGCGTTCATGACGTTCGAAGTTAGCTTTTGCTACAAATCGTTGCTCACAATACCGACACGTGTATCGTCCTATGCTGTTAACTTCGTAATGTATGTGGTTCACTAACTCATCTTTATGAAATTGACGCTGGTGTACTGAACAGCGTATTGATGAATCAAAACGAGCCTTGCAATATCTGCATTGGTACTGTTTGCAAAGATCGTGCTGGGCAAAATGCTTGTTCAACATTAGCACGTTTCTGATTTCTTTACAAGCACAGGATTTACATTTGAATGGTAACATGTGACGATGACTCAAACTAAGGTGTTGTTTTAGCATTATCTTCGTTTTAAATTTAACCACACACAAATGGCAAATGTGTTCATCAGCCATTGTCTGTGCTTGTGAATGTAATGCAATTTGCAACTCATCGTTTTCATCGTCAATTGTACGGGGAGTTTCAAGTAAATTTGCTTTTGGATCTATATGGCAAGCAAAATTTGGTTTTGTGCAGCAATTATTATCAACCGATTTCTCATTGCTTTCATGACCGCAATTTTGAGCAGCATCACGTACATTAGACAATTCACTTCCGCTACTGATGTTTTCATTTACACAATCCGGCTTCACAATGTAAATTTCTTCCACAGAGTTGCTACCCGTTACAAATTGCCTGCAATACAGGAAAAACATTATCGTACGATAAACGACCAATGCAAAGAGGAGCCTTTCTTCTGCACTCACCTTATCATCATTATTTCTTTCTACTGTTTACACGTTCGCTGGGGGCGGCCCGGTGGTGTATTCGATAGCGGCGCCGGTCTTCACACGGCAGGACCGGGGTTCGAATCCCGGCGGACCGCCTCCCCGTACGCAGGACTGACTATCCAGCTACGGGTACAACTTAGTCACAGAAAGCTAGAAATAGCAGGCCAAGACCTACAGAGGTTGTAGTGCCAGAGACGAACGAACGAACACGTTCGCTACGATGCGTTGCCTGCTTCCGTACACGGAATAGTCTTAATACGATCAATACTATGAATCACAGTACGATTAATCACAAATATGTTTACAATATTCACGGCATGCACACTTCCCGAAGAAAGTAAACGATATTCTCTACCATTGGAGTCTATTGTTTTGCTATCCGCTTCGTTTTCCGTATTATTTGTTGACCTTTTGTCATTAGGCCAAAGCAAATAGTACTGAGGTGTACACGGGAAATGAAAAAATATGCATATAGCCCACATACATTGTGTTCATGTAGTTTGCGTTTCAATTTAGTTCACACAAACTAAATTAAGTGTAAAATGGCGAATTTATTCGATCGATATTTACAGTTGCCGAAGAGCAAAAGGATCACTCACAAAATTAATGAAATCGTTGGAGTTGACAAGATACCCTGGCAAAGCTGTGAACATGCATGGCATACCACGTATCTGTGCACCTTGGAGAAAAATGTGAATTATAAAATGTCAAACGGCTTTATAGAAAGTAAACAAAAAGAACGCCAGCGTCGAATTCCGTTGCAAATATTTCGATTATAAAATGCATAGAGCATCATCATTCGATAACAAATTTATTGATAATCATCTAAGGCGATGTGTGAAAGTGCTGTTTCCTGTTGTGCCTTTACGGGTAAACATCGAGGGTGTTGGCATACGAAAGCCCGAAATGTTTTACACGATAGTTGAGCAAATCGATCTTCAAAACCTTATAGTACGTTCCGCTCTGACCATAATATGTGTTTGCATTCAATAAATTGCTCTTTTTCTCCCATTTCCAGCAAATAAGAATGACTCAAGTAGACGATCATTCCAAAATGATCATCAGCACCATAGATAATGCCGCATACGAACAGATAAGAACAGAACAGTCGTTGCATGTGACTTTTCAAGGATTTGTCGATCATCTTATCAAAATTCTTGATAACTGCAAGCGAGAAGAGCTACATCTAGCTCTAGTTGCAGAGAGCAATGGTCACAGGCTACAGATCTTTGAAAAGAGCTCATTTAAAAATTTAACTCATTTATTTCTCGCTATGGAAAACGCGTCAAATGAAACTGTGCTATTTCACATAAATCTGTCACTGCAAACACTTCAAGAGCAGGCATCTACATATTCAACACAAGCGCAGAAATATCAACTGGAGATCAGTTCAAAAAACGATGTTATCGATAGACTCAAGGAAGAAATTATGACCTTGAATGGAAAAATAATGGAGCAAGAGAACTTGATATTCAACAGAAACACAGAAGAAGTTAAACGTCTGCATCAAAATATTAAAAATCTAAATGAAAGCAAAGATGCCGAAGAAAAGCGATTGAAATCTATAATGCATGGTATGCAAGAGAAAATAGATCATCTGACCAAGGAAACATACGAACGCACAGAACGCATGGTACAAGAAGCAAAACGTTTTGAAACACTACGCGATGAGAATATAAAGCTTCGTGCCCAGAACAGCCAAATGAAGGATGAGCTGGAACGTTTACAGACTAGTATTGCATCGCAACAGAACCGAGAATGTAGATCAGAAACCACTGTTGCAGAATTAAAACGTCAATTAGTGGACATGCAGAGCAAAATAAAGATCGCCCAAAAACAACGATCGGAGTTGGAAGCCGAACTAGAAGCGGAGAAAAATATATGCCACACTAAAAAGCATGCATTGCAACTGACGACCGATGAACTAGCAAACGCCTCTGCGGTCATCAATAACCTCAATAAGGAAAACGTTAAGTTGCAGAGCAAAATCGATCTTCGTACTGAAATTGCGATGCGTCAAGAAAAATTGCTGCTTGAGAAGGAAAAACAAATAGTAGAGCTGGGCAATACCGTGGCGGCTATACAGCAGGAGCATATGAAAACTCGATCTTCTAACGAGGAATTTGCTGAAACGGTCAAACGTATCAAAGAAACAACAGATTTAATAGAGGAAAAGTACCGAAAAAGTGAGTCTTTTTTAGTCTTCGTAATTTTAGACTTAGCAATCTAGAAAGTCAGGAAACAATGAAACTAATATAATATTGTTGTTTTTATTACGTTGCAGAAATCAACGACATGATAATGAAATTTACAAGCAATCAAAACGTTGAAACAACATCCGTGCTAAGCATTCAAGGAAGATACTTACGCCCTCAAAATCGAGTAGAATAAACTCCTTTTATCTTTGTACTATATACTCACACTACTTATGTGCTTTTCTTAGATTATGAATGCGAACCTACCCAAAGACCTTGTTGAGGCAAAATATTGGTTTTTACGTTGATGCATTGGAGATGATTCAATAAGGCGATTCATTCAAGTCTTTATTAATCATCAGATAAATTATTTTGTTGTTGCGCAGCAGTTGTACCCGATGTAGCAATATTTACAGCTTGTAGAATGTCTTGTTCCTGTCCAGCTTTAAGCCGCTCACGTATCAGTTCGGCGATAGCTTTCTGTGTTTTACGTTCTAGTTTTTCCAGCTTTTTCGAAACATCTCTTTTTAGATCCCAATCAGGTTTACGTGGGGCAAGATTAGCAATATCAATCTCTTCAATAACAATTGGCGTTTTCATCATTTCAAGATGTGTCCCGACTTCCTTTTCGACAACTCCGGCGTGATCATCCGTTACTGTTGGTTCATGCAACTCTTCCGTCTCTGGTTTGTAGTTCCGAAACACAGGTCTGCAACGAAAGTAAAAGGTACGCAGTTAAGAAACACGTATTGAAAATCGATTGAGGCTAATTAATTCTTCTTTTTCTCTGACTTTACAACCTTAGTAATTATTGGTCATCTATTTCTAGCTTTCTATGACTTGGTTGTACCCGTAGCTGGATAGTCAGTCCTGAGTACGGGGGGGCGGATCCGTAAGGGATTCGATACCCGATCCTGCCGTTTCTGGCCTGCCAGTGCCATTGCCCCCTCGGCTAACGCCCGTAGGGCAATAAAAATCGCTCCGCCAATTGACCGGAGGCCAATTTAACATAACTTAATATCGCTACTCACTTAGGCACGGCTGTAGATTCAATATTAATGCTGCTTTGTTGTTCATCATTAGTTCGCTTTCCGCGCAGTTCCCGCAGTCGGTTTTTACGTCTAAGAGCTTCTTCCTCAAGTTTTCCTACCACATCAGCCATTGAAAGTGCGAATTTACTAATTACAAAAAGAATCTTGTATTCCACAGCGCTGATCCGCGTCTCTATGCGCTTCCTATGTAATATAAACAAACACAACCCAATGAAAAAACTGCTTCTTAGAACATTGACGTACGCGTATGTCATGCCGAAAGATGGGGGATTCTTTCACGCACTCAGTATGTCATAAATTTCTACAATCAACAAAGCATTTTAACAACGCAACAGTTGTTCGAGTAAAACAATTTCACGTGTAACGGAATTGCCGTCTTCATTCGAGTGCATCAAGCTCCGATATGTTTGTGTTTTGTGAACTGTGCCACAAACAGCGAACAACAGGCGAGGAGGAATTCTACATAACAACATGTAGTCACATATTTTGCCGGAAATGTGCAAAGCTATCAAACGAGTGTCCGATTTGTGCGAAACCATGCCGAACTATGATCATGAACAAGGACTTGCCATTGAAAGTAAAGGAGTATTTCGTGAACCAGGCGAACCAGCTAGGTAAAATAGGAAGGATCTATCAATTTCAAAACAGCAAGATGGATCATTTTATAGAAGCAAACTGGACTGTCTTCAAGGAGTACGAAACAAGAAAACAGCGCTTTCTGAAACTGAAGCAAATGTATGAAGCATATAAAAAAGGAATCGTCGATGAACAGAATCTGATCGTTCAGTTGCAACAAAAACAAAAAGAAAGTATGCAAAACGGTAATGCAGCAGTTTTTGAAGATAACTCGAATGAAGATTTCTTTCAAAATGCGGCCCTGAAACGTTTCGTTGTGTAACGATTAGATTTTAATTGTATTAAAAACTTTCATCAAACCAATTATTTTAACGTATTTTTTAGTCAAATCTTTAATTGTTTGTAAAAAAAGATTGTACGTACCCCTAGGGTTAATGCTATATGACTTATACACTACGGAAGAGGAAAAGATTCAACATACTACCCGAAGTAAATGCGGAAACAGTTTCGCCGAGGTGTAAATAGGGCATAGAAATTAGCAAAAGAATTTGTATGTGTGGTACTCAATTAAACACGTGTGGTTAGGTTGGTGATAGGTTATCGAGTGATCTCTTTATTATCTCTCTCGAACTCCTGGGATGCTGTGTTCTATGACACAATAGCATTACTCTCCGCTTACGATCACTGTCGTACTTTGCTCACTACCATATTTTATGAATGTTTACAGCGTTAGCGTTTACAGAATGAATAGTGTAGAACTGCCCGGAGTGTCAGCAAACCGGGCAATGCGCCGTCTCGTGCAAAAAGGCTTTTAGAAGGGAATAGCGTAAGAGAGAGTGATGTATTTAGAAAACAGACCTCTATTTTATTTAGTTTCATAGGACGTCCTGGCGGTATGCAGGCCTTTGTTTTACGATTCTTAAAAACATGCAATTCGAAATTTCCTAATGTCCGTGTACACAGCTATGATGGAAAATAACATTTTTTTGAAACGGAACTGAATCATTTTCTTTTCGGAACAGAAATTATCAACCTACTAGAATGAGAAATGGGATATTTTGATATGTCGTGATATGTATGTACATAATATGTATTAATTGTCTGGCTAGTCTTCTCGTGTACGCCATAATATTACCGAAGAAGAACAGCCTTTTTTCTAAAGAGGGAGAGCTTATGCTGTTCTCTAAGCTTGAAGGCCGCGGCCCATGCGAAATTTCTCACTGTTGAAACCCAAGTTGGTAATATATAATAAGGTGGAGACGTTGAATAAAAATAATAAGGTGGAGACGTTGATTCGCCAGACGGAGGCATCGATCATGGTTTTGTGTGTATAGAGTTGCAATACTCAGTGGCGTATTAACCTACGTGCGGAGGGAGCGACCGCTCGGGGCCTCGTCGGGTTGGGGAGGCCTCGCCGAAGAGGGGATTGCTAGCGCTCTCAGCAAAAAAAAAATTAAAAGGTTCCAGCCCCCCCCCCCCCCCCCCCCCCCCCCCCACCACCCACGGCGCGCCACACCCACGAACTCTCCAACCTTTGTGTGTATAGAGTTGCAATACTCAGTGGCGTATTAACCTACGTGCGGAGGGAGCGACCGCTCGGGGCCTCGTCGGGTTGGGGAGGCCTCGCCGAAGAGGGGGTTTCTAGCCGTCCCAGAAAAAAAAAAATTAAAAGGTTCCAGCCCCCCCCCCCCTCCCCCCCTTGCCAATCAACGAGGGGCCTCGAAAAAGAAGGTCTTTGCAAACACCACGGTCTTGGAGGAAGCATCCTGTACCAAGGGAGGACCAAAGATTCTTTAAGCCATTTCAACAACAACAATGACCTGGTGGTTGCAGGGGCCTCGGGTACCAGGACCCCTTTTCTAGGGGCCCCGTTTCTACACAAGGAGCCGCTTTACTAGACATTCGAGAACCGGATAAAATTCGAAAAGACTGCACTGACTCGATGCCTGCATCAAAAGTATGCTTACACTGGTCAGTTGCTACTCCCTCGGGACACAAAACCTCAATATCTTGAGTTACTATATAATTTCGCTCAAGTGAACGCTTCCTACCATATGACGCAGCAGCTGTTTTGCTTGTGCAGATGGTCGTAAACAAACAAACTAAAATTCAAGTTGCTAGCTTGACAGGACGGACAGGCAGTCTGTCTAACAGATGTCTATTAACTAATGTAGCTGGTGCTAAAGACCATAGATAATATGTTAAATTGTCAGTTGGGAGCTGCTGGAAGTTTTTACTGTTTAGGTACATTTGATCGTGTTCCCTGCTTTATTTATTTATTTCTTTTATAGCTTTGGTTAAAGCATAATGTGATACAACATTATTAGCGACAAGTTTCAAACACTGTTTACCACTGCACCGTACTTGAGCTGTCATTCATTTTGTTTCTATCGAAATACCAGTCGTTCCCTGTGTGATTTGACTGGAATGTGTATGTGCATGCGTACGAAGAGGGGAAGACAAAGCTAAAGAAGAAGCAAAGCAACAATATACCAGGAGGTTGTGGTCCGTGCATTGCCATAGCTAACGTGAAGGAAATAAGTGCTCATTTCGACGTGCGCTTTGTAACGTCGCGTTTTTCTGCTGGTTCAGAAAGTCGAATTACTGTATGGCATCGTGCCAGAGATAGGAAAGATGTGAGTGCTACATAGTTCTGTTGGTAAATTACAAAATTGACAATACCAGCAGCAGAAAACTGGCCAAAAGTTATGCTGTTTTACACAAGAGTCGAAAAAGAGAGCGTGATCTCTGAGTTAGTGACACCAGTGGGCGTATATGTGTATAGGTCTGTTGCGATAGCTGGGCATGAGCTTGTATCAGTGTGTGCGTGACGCAAGTGACATCCTAGTAAGCGAATTTTCTCGACCACGAAGGATACGAAAGAAATTTGTATGGTGGTGAAGTTGATCTGGAGCTAATTGTATCTTTTTCCTTTGCCAAAAAGGATGCCCCAAAATAGCAGTGCACAGTGTGACGTGTAGTAGCCATGATGCAGCACAATCGAATGTAAATGTTAAACCAAAAAAAATGTGGAGAGCCAAATATAGTAATGTTTCTTGCACGTAATGCACTTTGACGATGCTAGGAGGATATATGAAGTGGTGCTAGTGACATAAAAAGTATGCTCCGATTGATTCACTTGTATCAGAATTGTCTACCACACAAGTTAAAACTAGTGCAGTTGAACTTGTGTTGCAAACGTAGTGTTATGCGAAATAAAAATAGTGTTGGATAGGAAACGGCACAAAAACGGAACGTTTTTGTAATTTGTTCTTCGTGATAAAGTTGTATCTTAAGGTATTTGATGTTAAAGTGCTGCAAGGCGTTCGTCATTGGTGCAAAAATCTCAGCAGCAAATTGAATGTTTCGATTATAACGTTACATCAAGTAACGAACGACAAAAAAAAAGAACTGTTTGTGATAGTGATTGCGTTTGCGAAATAAAAATAGTGTTGGATAGGAAACGGCACAAAAACGGAACGTTTTTGTAATTTGTTCTTCGTGATAAAGTTGTATCTTAAGGTATTTGATGTTAAAGTGCTGCAAGGCGTTCGTCATTGGTGCAAAAATCTCAGCAGCAAATTGAATGTTTCGATTATAACGTTACATCAAGTACGAACGACAAAAAAAAAGAACTGTTTGTGATAGTGATTGCGTTCTTATTACAATTTACATCCGTTCCGTTTACCGTTCCTTGAATTTCGCTAACCCGTGCTATCACATGCATCGGTATGCTAGTTTTTTCTGCTTAGTATTGTTTTTTTTTTTAATTACACGCAGCTTAATGGTGCATGAAAAGTGCTATTTCTGCTTGGCAGTACGGAGGTACGACTTACTCTCCAGCTACATAATATTTTTCATGTGTAAAGCCAAAGGAGAAAAAAAAACATCATTTAAGGCAGCAGCATATCGATGGATTTAGCGTAAAATACACGAAAAAATATCGATTCGCTAGCACAGAACTACCACTTGCCGTAGCATGCAAAGACAGAAGAGAGAAAAATCGATGAAAACAGTTTGCTGCTTACCCCAAGCCAGTGAAAGAGTGACAGAGGAAGTGATAGTGGTTGTGTCGAGAGAAAACTGAGAGAAAATAATGACAAAACGCACATACGCACACACACATATGTATATATGTATATATATATCTAGAAACATTCCCAGCACCAAAGAGATCGAGGACGGTTAGAATGCAGTGAGTGTGTAGAAAAAAGGCTTCTGTAAGAAAAGGTGTGCCGTCTTGTGTAGTGAAATGCTGTAAAAAAGCATCCGCATAAAAAATTGCCATTTATGGGAGATCTCATAATAACAGAAGGAAATTGACGATGGACACACACAACAATAAACGACAAAATACGAGTGTGTGGACATTACACCACAACCATAGATTGTAATAGATACGGTATTTTGGTAATAATCTTCCCAATTTCTCGTTTCTACAACCAAAACCAGGTAAACAGTACAGGTTACGATACACCAGAGCGAATAACGAAGCACCAAACGCGGTTGCCCATATTGGGCGAACCGGTTAAAAGTGTTTGAAAGTTGGAGGACTAAGCTAACTATTGAGAGATAAACAAAACACGTGTAATTATGAACAAGGGTTACACCATGGGGCGTGCAAGAAATAGCCTGATATCGGTGATAGGTAAGTTGGGAATTGCATCTTAATTGTGGCTTATTTGTTATTTGATATAATATTTAATTTGAATATGATAGTTTTAGTACAACGAATCCTAAGTTTTGACTATTTGTAGTAAGAGTATTAACATCAGTTGAATTTACTGCCTGCCTACAGATATGGTAATTGCGTTGCTGATTGTTGTGCAATGAACATATTGTTTCATGTTATATCTCGGAGTTTGATCAGGAAGATGAGAGTACAATATTTGTCAAGACACGCATTGTTCACTATTAGTTTTCAGAATGTAGGTTAGAAGAGCAAAACTCTTGCTGCGCTGTTGGTTTGAATTGGATTTTAGTTTCAAAAATAACTACTGTGGCTTTGCAACGTGCTCATGAGTCTGACTGAATCACTAAATCACTGAATCATGCGGCTGTACTGTGAGCTTAGTGGAGAGCCAATGATGAAAAGTGTTTTTGATCAATCGATAATTAGTAAAAAATTCAAAAAAGTAGGTAACAAGGTGTGTTAATGTGAGAATACATCTATGGCAATAACGATGTGAATAAAAAGCTTGTTTATGAATTCTCAGACAATTATACGAATTTAAATTCTGTTATACCAAAAGCGTTTGTGGTCTGAAAATTGAAATTTGTAGAAGAAAATTGGTTCAACATCTTGCCTAAAATAAAAAGTTCCTGAAAATGTTAGGATGCTTGGCAGTTTCTTTACAATTTGATTCAATTTCATTCAAACGTTGAGATTCCAGTGTCTGTGATTTTACGTAAAAGATTTTTTTAAATCTTGGTGTAGCTGTTATTCTTTAAAAATCCCTAGCAATTTTAGCTTTTTTTCTTGAAGGAATTTTGTACCGGTTCTGTCATGTACAAGATTGGCGGTGCTAGAGGTGTGCCTAGGTTGAGCTATCAATAAATCTCATGCAAAGTGGTTGGAAATTAACATGAAGAACCAGTGTAATGGTAATACCGGATACGATAATATAGATTTAATATGGCTGTGCTCTACCTAGCCCACCGGGCCATATACGCTAGGGGCGCCGGTACCACACGGAAGGATCGGGTTTCGAATCCCGTCAGGATCGCACAGGATTGACTATCCAGTTACGGGAAAAACCAAATCAAAGAAAGCTAGAAAAATAACAAGCCAAGTCCCTACTCCGGTTGTAGAGCTAGAGAAGAAGCACAGGTTCATTACAAAATGCACATCCACTAATAATTACGTCAAAGACCTACAGAATTCGATTGTTGTTAAAATAGTAAGCAGCAAAAATTTCCGTGTTGTTTTTCTTCTCTATATTGCCATTTGCTTTACAGTAGAAATAGGTGTTTAAATGCGTTATCTAGAACTGTGTTAATTTTTAGAAATCTAGAACTGTGTTATACTGATACTTATAGTATATACGAGATCCTAATATTTCGCGAAAAACAGCCAATTTATTCGTTACGATTCGATATTCTCAAATGTTTCTATTTTCCCTGTGAATACTGCACTGGTTACATACTTTCTTAGCCGACGCTACAACCACTTTTCGGCCTTGGGCGACTGCAACAATCCTCAATACCGCTCATGGTTTAGCGCTGTCGTCTGCCAATCCATTATTCCGGCTATAATTAGGATCCTCTAACAGACAAACCCTAAAAAAAAACTTGGTCAAATCTCATTGAATGTAAATCGACATAATTTCGAAACAGGGATTTCAATGAAGTTGGTTAGAAGGTAGAGTGACGGGCAACACAATAAGATCACCTCTATATCATATTCTCAAATTACTGCATTCGGTCCTTCTACCAGGTATGACGCTACCAAACTTCGGTAAAAGCATCTTAACATAAAAAAAAGACGAAACCCTCTGAGCCACGTTCGAGAGGAAGAAGTTGAGAAGGATTTATGGTCCCGTATATGTGGAAGGACAATTGAGGAGTCGCTGCAATGACGAGCCTTATGAGCTGTACGGTGATCTCACTAGCGAATTAGGCTTGCCAGGCTCCGGTGAGCTGGTCATGTTTTTAGAATGATAACGCACGATTGAGAAGGATTTATGGTCCCGTATATGTGGAAGGACAATTGAGGAGTCGCTGCAATGACGAGCCTTATGAGCTGTACGGTGATCTCACTAGCGAATTAGGCTTGCCAGGCTCCGGTGAGCTGGTCATGTTTTTAGAATGATAACGCACGACCCAGCCCGTAAAGTCATTTTAAGTCGTTCATATGGACAGAGGAGGTGTGACAAGGATATTCGATTGACAGACGACGGCGCTAGACCGTGATCGGTATCGAGGATTGTTGCAGCATGCCAAGACCGCGAAGCGGTTGTAGCACCTGATAAGTAAAGTAAGTAAGAAGGTATTCTTTGTGTCAAACGTACAGAAACGAATGGAGCTTATATGCGCGAGTTTGCAGTCTACTTGATGCCGTCTTACCGGTTGTGTGGGTCATATATACTTTCATTGTAATATCATCTGCCGCTGTTCTTCTATCCGTGTTGTTTTGTGGTGTTTTAAGCCATCGTTGAGCTATAATGCGCTACCTTAAAACATATTGGTCTACTTTAAGGAAAACCCTGTGTGATGATAATGATGCTGATGATGGTGGTGAGGATAATTAGTCGCACTTCTGACCTCGGCACAGGTCCTTAAACTTTGGCAAATAAAGCGAAAGAGATAAACGGAACAGTTAGGTTATTGCGTGCTGCAACAAAGACTGCGTACATGCAGCCGTATTTTTCGTCCTGTTGTTTTCCCGGGGCTGAATCGAATACGTCAATATGACACGTATCGCGCGTATTACTAAGCAAATAACCAATACGCACCATCGCCTTCCCAATTTTTATCCTACTACACTAGAATCGACAAGACGGATTATAATCTCGCTCATTGTTGGAGCTGCTGAAACTGTGTAACAGATTCTACATGTTTAGCAACTGATTTGAACTCGGTGTTTAATAATGTTTATATTCTCATCCACTTTTATTTTTATTAATGCTGGAATGGCAATTTTACAAACAAAGCACTGAAGCGAATTCTACTGCTAAGTCTTTGAACTTTCCTCAGCCCACTGTACTACCTATTCTATGATGTAGAGCCTTTCTACAGATAACACCCGGAAGTTCAATGATCTACCGATATTGTCTTGAAATTGTGATAACGTGAACCAAATTTCTTTCAATGTACATTAAAGGTACGAAAATTCACTGTAAAGTGCTTTCACTTTCCACTACGCGTTCAGTGTCCTATCAAACGCATCTTACAATTACGAAAAATTGGAATAATATTGTTTCTATATGTAGAATTGTATAGAAGTAGTTACGAAGAATCGTTTTTCAAAATATGTTATTTTTAACTGCATTTTAAAGCACCACAACTATATTTTAACAATATAATCGTCGCTAGGTAGATACCTTAATCTAGTGTGATGATTTCTCCTGTTCGATTGAACGCACGAAGCGATCGATGATCGCTACTGCGTTGGAGTAAAAGGAAGCGTCAGGAGATATTGATGTTATTGTTTCCGTAAAAATTAAGAATAGATGTCGTGAAGGTCGTGTGTAAATGTTAAAAGACGCTGTTCGAGACACGTATCGAAAGAAACGGCTGCAGGACGCAACCCTTGTTGCAGGACGCAACAACTTTAGTTTTTTTCTGCAGGACGCAACAGCTATATATAACTTTTGTTCTTATGGGATCTTTCCTAAGAAGATCTGCGAGAGTTCTATGCCACACTGGAACGTAACATGTAAGCAAATAAATGATTTAGCTAGAAGATTTTGCACTGTAGTAAAGACATTAAAATGGTTGCGTCCTACAGCTTACGCTGCTCAATGTTAGTCATTTGTCAGAGCAGGATATTTAAACGTTAAACACATGTGCTTCCCAATTAGATACACAAACCGTGGCACATAAGATAATTGTTTTCTAATCATATTCCTCGGGTTGGTCACGCTGTCATATGAGGCTCTAAAATCAATGAAAAGATCTTCTCTAAGAATTGTTGGTAAGAAAAGATGTGGTCTGTGGTTTATTTTCTCTTCCAGAAATGGGAATAATCGATCTTATCTTGACAAGTAACAGGGAGAAAATCTTGTAGTCAGTATTCAACACCGTAGTAACCCTGCCATTAGGATTGATGATGCCCAGATTCAAATCACAAGGCATCCATGGATGTCTCAAAGATGCGTAATAACGATTGAATATTGGACGACGAGAATGTGAAAGAATAGGAATTGCGCACGAGAGCCTGTGAAACCCTTTACGGGACGGGACCTTGGATCCTACTCCACTAGCAGAGCAAGACGGCTTATTAACTTTTGTTTATGTTTGTTTGTATAAAAATGATATCAAAATTGATCTAACTGCGCAAATCCCGTCGCGATTCTCTTTCGCGATAGCTGGGAAAATAGCTAACAATTTCGAGGCAGTAAAGATTGTCTTTTTAAGAAGCTAAACGGTGTTCATCAACTTCATCAACCAGCACCCTTGCCTTAACACCTATCACGAACATTTTGTCATCAGATCAATCGGATCGTTATGGACTGTGATCAAACGACCGACTTCCACTTTTTAAGAAGCAGTTTCCTGTTCACACTGGTGAATCCTATAAGAAAATGCTACTTGCTTCGTTGTTATCGAATTGTAGATTTTTTTATATTACCCATCGTATGGTATGTTGAAACTGTCAAGATACTTAAATACTACTTGGAATGTGCTATAAAGCATAACAGACATACTCCTTGAGTTGAGTATCGAATTAAAAAAAACAGAATCACATCGCAGACTGCGATTGTGTAGGGTGTTGAGTATATGTGGGTCTGGTTTTCGTCGGAATCCAAGATGAGCATGGTAAAACATTTCAACAGTGACTATTTATTAATTGCCGTTCTACTTAAGTGCTTATGCCAAGTGCTGATTGGAACTCACTTCACACGTTAAGATGTTTTCCGATTCCAAGAATGTAGTGAAAATTTAAACATTAAACGCTTTCGTTCGGAGCCGCTTGTATTTCGTTCTATTTTTATTTTATTTTGTTTTCTCCATCCCCTTAAACCTGTGATATTTCGGTTCATCTACATGGGGCGATGCAGCTCGATGGAGTCGTGGTAAGCTGTTGTGTCGATCGTAGGTTGCAAGGTTGAATTTTATCTGCATAGGCAGCACTGTAGTAAAAACTGACTTAAGGCATATATAACATTATTAGACGAGGTCATTAGATACAGGAAGAATAATTGGTTTTCAAGCGTGTGTGTTCTTGCTTCTGCCGAATTCGTGTCCTGGAGTTACTAACGAAATTTTAAAAAATGTGCAAATAATAAAACTTTACATTTTTATTTGCTTCTATTACAACCTTTGTCGGTTGGTCTTTTGATGGCTGTATGTGACTTAAACTGCTAAAGCTGATTATTCAGTACCTTATTTGTGGTTATCTGCAGTATCGACTATTATTTGATCAGCCTGCATGCATGACACCTTGACCGGGAAAGTAGAAACAAGAAATAGAAGAAATTTATCATTGTGTTGAGTTAAGTTGATGCCTCGAAAGTTTTATATGTTTTTTTTTCTATTCGTATAGAACGGTCTGGCCGTATTGCTTAAACTAATTTACAGTTAATATTCAATTCACTTAGCTTTGGAGACATTTCCTCCTCCGAACCGTGAAAGGGCACCTTATACCGGCTGTGCTCGATTGTTTTGTTGCAAGTTGTTCCGTCATCCTAATTCGAGGTTTAGTCCACGGCTGGGGTCCGTGTCGGACACGTTTTCCCAGGTGTAATCAGACGCTTCGTTGTCAAGTGTTCTAAAATCTGTATATGATGTCCAGATTGTAGCGAGGGTCTTTACCGTAGTGCGTGGCTTGCGTGAGTTCGGAGCATGGAGCGCAAAGTGAGGCCTCTTTGTCTGTTCTCGCTGCCTTGTCTGTCGAATGCTTTAGTCGGTGCAACTTCTTCTGTGCCGTACCAAACCCTTCACAAACCGTACTCAATCATTCTTCCTTTTATTCATCCATTCATACGTCATCATTCATACAAGCGTGGTACAACACATATAATAGACAGAACATTTGATATTCTTATAGTTAAAAATAACCAATCCAATTTATTTTGTGCGCGTATTCCACGTTTTCCCTTTTGTTTTGTTTTACAACATCGAGCTAGTGCATTTAATTTTCGTAAGGTTGTTTGTTATTAGAAATTAAAAATTTTATGATCAGAATCATTATTTTATGAAAAATTATGCATTATTATGCATTATTCGAATTATCACAAAATTAAAAAATTAACTTAAGCCATAATTCTCGAAAATAAATAAATAAATAAATCTATCATACCACTAAGAATCCAATACGACCGTTCCATATGAATAAAAAAATAATATTTTAAAGAAATATCATACATTTATACCATGTAGCCGGTTAAGTAAACTATCCCAACATAATAATTTATAAGGCCTAGATCTTTCGTGAGAAATATTTCATTGACTGTCTTTTTCTCTGTATTACAGGTATTCTAAGTCTCGCATTTGCAGTTGAAGTCCATTTTGAAACGCCTGATAGTGGATTTTTTCTGAAGCATTCTCCACGACAAAGTGCGCTGGCATCAGTTGTATCGGGTGCTTCATCTACCAATGGCAAATCACGATCATCTAACGGAGATTCCTTACTTTCGGTGGACCGATTTACGATAGTACAAACTAGTCAACCCGTGTCTGTACGAGCTAGCTATGGGCCGTTTTCTACAAAGCAAACAGTACCTGCACGGTACATCGTACCGGACGTTCTAGACAGCACGAATCGTGACGGAAACTCGTCGCAAAATACTACAGCCGCATTAATGGACTTGCAGCAGCAATCAAATCTTCACCTGGACATATCAGCCCACGTGGTCCGGAACAGTGTGACCCGCGATTCACCAGTGCTTCGCGTTCTGTTTCATGCGGGTGCCGACCCTGGTGGTCATTTACAGCGTCAGAAAATATGTGTGCTACTGCACGCTTCCATGGGTAGCAGGACCCCTCTCAAAGGCAAATGTATGCCGGAAGGAGAAGATGGGGTATGCGTTGCGGAAGTAGTTATACCATCCAACTGGTGGCCTCCGTTGCCACCCCCAGAAAGAGATGGCCGTGTATCGAGTACTCCACCGAAAAGCCCACAGAGATTAGTGCAAATGTCTTATAGTGTGTTCGAACCTCCTGTTAGAAGCCCAGAACTTTGTGAGCCGAAAGTGCAGATTCAACCGTTAACACCATTTGCAAAGATTCCCCTAAGTCCATCACAATTACCATACAAGGAACTTCGCGCAGATAATACGCTTACCATGATGGTACCACAGATACCATTGTACCCGCTTTCAAAAATCCACGTTCCTGTTTTTCTACATCCTGAAAATGGTCAAAATATTGCCGTTTTCATAGTAAGGTACGTATGAAATGTTCTTGTTTCGAAAATGCGCATCGCTTAGGAATTTATGTGTTGTTTTAAAAACATTTCCCTCCCATGTTTTCCTTAATATAAACCTGAGATTACTATACTATCCGAAGTTGTGCAACTGAAACGTTTGTAATCTTTTATGTAATTGTAAGGCTAAAGATACATAAACAGCAACTTCATGCATAACAATTACAGATAAATTAATGATATTTTTGAAGTAAAAACTTGATAGTCGGTTCTGTGCAAAATAGTGAAGACAGCAATAAAGACAGTTAGATAGGAAGAAAGATAATCAAATGTATGAATAAAGCGTACAAGTAGAGACGTACGTACAAATCGCAGAACGTTTACTCTTACGTCAACCCCACCAACCACGCAGTTGAAGAAGGACATATGACTATACATACATATATGTATATGTAGAAGGATACATACATTAAATATGATTAACAATTGTTTTTCTTAAATTTTAGAGCACGTGTAAAAGCTGGCATGCGTATTCTAGGCGCTGTAGCATCATCAGACGAGTGGAATGTTTCAGTAGAGAAAGAAAACACAAAACACACCGTGGCTCGTGTTACTGCTTTTCGTAAAGATCAGGATCCAGACAGTCCTACCGGAAGAGTACGTTTTGATGATGCATCTTTAACTGAGAGGTATGCGTGCTTTATAACAGTTTTTATGATATACTGCCTTTGCAATTTCTAACATCTAACATCTGTATATTTCAGTGTTGTGGAAGTTTTTTCATGGCTACTTGAAGTTTCTAATGACACCAAGGAATATTGGGAAGGTGGCAGAGTAATTTGGTCCGTTAGTTATGTACATGATGGACCAAAAATGAAACTGGATTTGTCGACCGAGTCTTCACAAACCAGCAGTACAGGACTGCAAGAAGAAGGTCGAAAGAAGATAGTGGCAAAACTTGAAATACAGAAAGACGACATACAAGCCGTTTTACCTATTGCAAAGGTATACCTTATATTATTTATGTATAAATAATTTAAAAAAATATGCCACGCAATGCATTTTTGTTACCCTTTGACGTGTTTATTTTTTATTTTAGAACTGGGAGCTTATGAATACGGCCGTTCTAACCGGAAGACAAGTATCGCAAGCCATGAAAGTGTTCATAGTATCACAGGCTGGGAAGATGGCTGATGTGACCCTCCATTTGAATGATTTGGAAGACATACTTGTTGGGATCCCCCTAAAAGATGATAACGGTCATGAATCAGCAGCTGTTGTGCATTCTTCCAGACAACATCATCGAGGAAGTACGGGTGGTGGCATAATCAGCAGTAACAGTGGAATGGTTGGAGTATTCTCATCAAACAAAAGCATCGTCCATGGAGATGCAGACACTCTCGAAATTGGCATGTACATAGTGTTAGCTGCCTTTTGTTTGGCCATTGCCGTATTTGTGGTGTCATGTGTCGTGTACGCATCGAAATATCGACCGGTTATGATTGACGCAAACGGAGATGCTAGTGTCCGCGATGGGATGGGACATTCAACAGTATTTGATGTTGGAAAGGGAAATGAGTCATGTGCTACTAATGCGCACGATTGGGTATGGTTAGGTCGGGCGACTGTTGATCGATCGAATGCGGATATTTTAGAAACGGGTGCAAATCATAAAGGTAAATATGAACTTTAACTCATGTGACAATTCTCAACTTAGCTTAACGCAACTATATGTCTTTCTACCAACAGATTCACGAATGCACATAATTAGCAATCCGATGAATTCAAAGTACGACGATATGGGCGAACATGTCGTGCAAATCAATAGTTTCGATAATCCCAACCATATTCAGTTGCCATCAGCTGTGGTTGTACCTTTTTCTAACAGTCGCGCAGGAATCGTAACAACCGAAAAAACGGTTACACCAATTAATTCCTGCACATATAAAACGCGTGAACGACACAATCGTATTATAAAGTAAGAAAATGAAATAATTTCTCTGATTAAAAAAATCAAGTGCTAATGAAATGTTTGCTTTCTTACAGTAATGAGGCGTCTTTACTTCCCCAACGTAGTATTGCAAAGACGGTTGAATCGTATTATAAAGTAAGAAAATGAAATAATTTCTCTGATTAAAAAAATCAAGTGCTAATGAAATGTTTGCTTTCTTACAGTAATGAGGCGTCTTTACTTCCCCAACGTAGTATTGCAAAGACGGTTGTAGATCGTATTGAATATCGTCCACCAGTTCCACCGCACCGTAATATAGGCGTAACTGCTCATGTTTTTAATAAGGTAATTTTTATTTATTCATTTTATTCAATGAATTCGCTGCGTTCACTGTATTTAACCAAGCGTTGGTATAGGATAATTAATACCAAAAAAAGAAAGATTTACAATTTTTTTTTTCACTTATTCACTAATTCCTATCTTAAAGCAACTGCCTATTGAAGCAGCTCCTCAGTTAAAAGCTTCGAAACGCTATCATCATCGTCCTCCCAGAAACAGTGGTGGAATAGAGCTTAATAGTATGAGTAGCAATTGCTCAAGTACAAATCCTGCTTTCGATATACAATTACAAAATGTGTCTGGCTTGCAACAGCGTAATATAAATCATACTCAGCAGCAAATAAACTTAGCCCTCTTCAACAACGGCAAATTTACTCATGCAAAACAATACGAATCGGTGCAACCCGTACCGTCCAGAAGAACAAATAGACCACCTCACTCGTTTGAAAATATGGGCTTCTCTATCATGTCACTGTCTAACGCTGAAGATTATAAGAAAGGAGATAAAAATCAACAGCAACCTCGGCCTCCGAAAGAGTTACATATGGCAGAACGCTTAGTAGAACAACCGAATGGTCAGCAGACGGCATTTAAATTTGACACTATTAATCAACATCAAAAGTATCATCAGCCATTCCAATGTCCTAAGCCGTCAGTATCATCAGCTGAGGCGACTACAAATATCGGCGATCGAAGGAGTTCTGGCAACAGTCAACATTTCCAGCAACAAATAAACAAACCTGTTGATAAACCATCCAGCGGTGTTTGCAACACCGCGAAACCCAAAAACATTGAGGAAGATAGTCGAAATCATATGTCTCTTTCCTCAGATGACGATGGTGGTTTTGCCTCAACAGTGGAACAATCCTGTAGAAAAAATAACATTCGTATGGAAAGTACTTCTCCAGTCCCTGTTGCGCCTATTGACGAAGCAACGAAAAAATCTAATAAAAAACCAACTGTAGTGGGAAATCCGATGTTTTCAACTACCCCGGACAGTGAATTGGGACCGGGAGAAAGTCTAGGATTAGATGACCTAGATATGGATTACGAACAAATTATGCATTACTTCGATAATTTGAAGGTACGTCACTATTTTATTGTCTGTTCGGCTACTTCAGGCTAACCGACCATTTTTAAAACCTGATTAAGCACTGATTTTCCATTTGTCATTTTATCTGCAGTTACTCATAATTCAATATTACTTTAAATATTATAATTTTATATTATGTTGACGATTATGAAATAATGTTGATTATTATTAATTGTGTTTCCATCAACAGACCGCATAGCCGGACCGCATAGCGATAGTATAAGAGTTTTATTTTACAATACATTTACAATAAACAAGCAATGCAACAAGGACACATTTTCACAGATGCATACCATTCTCACGTATAACAGTCAACAGACATTTAGCTAAATACAATTCTAGCAAAGATAATATTTTACCGTTTCTTTCTTTCTTCTTGTAGGAATCGAACGCCTGAGTGCAGGAGATCATTGCAAAGATTCGCGAAATATTAGCCACGTTTCAACAGCAGTATAGAAACGTGGCCAAAACACCACTGTCCAGCCCAACGTGTATTCCCGGTATAAAAGATCCTAACTTTGAGCAGTTTTTTGAACATCTGAGTGAATCGTACGCATAAAACGGATAAGGCTATTGTAGGTTTTACTGCACCCAACGCAACATCTGCCTCATATCCCCGCAAAAGTATAGCAATGTTGTCATTTCAAAAATACTGAATAATGTAATTAAAAAACGTCCGTACAAAGTGACCACAATCAGCGATTGTGATTGATTGTTCTTAGAAATATTTTTGAAAAATTTATTTATTGTCAGGTGCCATACCACCTAGCGAAGCTTAGTGTAATAACATTTATTATCTTCATACATACCAGTGCTCGAGCGTGCTAGAAGCGAAAGGAATGGACAATGTATATTTTTTTTTAATCAGAAACTGTTAGGAATCTCAATCCATAGCATCATAGAAGCCTTTCCCTAGTTCAGTTCCATGGCATATTATAGAGATCTCAGGTTTTAATTTTAACTATTTTCAAATATCAGTGTGTTGAATATTTATGTTCTGCTGGTAGTTTCCCGATTAAGAACTAAGTTTGCAAATATCCCTTTACACGGTTTAATTTTACTCAAAGAGTGG
Organism: Anopheles maculatus; assembly: GCA_002091835.1. Lineage (NCBI taxonomy): Eukaryota > Metazoa > Arthropoda > Insecta > Diptera > Culicidae > Anopheles > Anopheles maculatus. The sequence goes on from KZ061905.1 coordinate 197,005, forward strand.
ATCTACAAAATTTGCGAATTTGCAGTGATCTAAAGAAAAAACTATCGAATATCTTAACATAATAATATTGTCGAAGTCAATAGATAAAATATACATAACCATAACGGAATATTGCACCTGATGTCATGTGAGCTTACAAAGCGAAATTCACGTATTGAATTGGAAAACATAAATTGAATTAACTATAGTGCTATGAAGTACGGCCATACTACACATAATTAGAATGTTGGACGTTTACTGTACTAAAACAAATCATATACAATGCTAAAATTCGGCATGACAGGGCTTGTGGAGGAGGGTGAAGCGATTTGTAAAATTCTGAGTGTGTACGCTTTGGCCATGCACTAATACGATGCAGAATAATGCATTTACTGGACAGAAAGATACCGTAATATTCGCTCACAATGCAGAAAAATCCCAGTGTAAAAATTAAAACAACAGCATTATCATAACAAACAATCAGTCAAACTATTTTTAATCTGTTTCACTAAAGTTTTGCGTTCGTGGGTGACACCATTTCACCGCTTGCTTGAGTTTTGTTCCGTATTTCTCGACTTGTATGCCGATGTTTATAATGCAAATGAAATGGATTTTTATCGCCATAATTATTTTTGTAAAGAAAGGCTAATGGAATGTAAATCTCACAAAGTGTACAATACCATGCAAGTATTCAAGTGAGCTAGCGAATCAATACACATATAACCAAAATACTCAATATAATCTATGCAAAACGCAGCGAAAATGTAGCTAAATGACTCGGTGACCAAACTTAATGTATATAAAGCTATATATGTAAATGAAACGGCATGATGTAGTAAACAGGCATGAATTTGCTAAGTTTTGATTGCAACAGTGGAGCGTGCTTTGCAAGAAATCACATTAAATTGTTTGGAGGTATTTTGAGTAGATCTGCAATGAAGAACTGCTTTTTGGATGCTGCATATTTGAAACGTATAAAATATTACGGCTGGGAGAGTTGCGGGAAATTGCTTTTATTACGAACGAAGTATTGTAAACAACTTGCTGAGTGTATTGGTTTGGTTATCGCTGGAATGAACATTCCGCAAATTGTTAATTATTGTAGCAGCTTTTTAAGGTACTTATACATACTTGCAATCAATGTACAAACATTTCTGCTGAATGTGAATGTGTCATGTTTATACTGAGCATTGTAGCTGCATGATAATAGGTTTAACTAAGCTTTGGAAAATATTTGAATTCTTTCAAGTATGATTGACCACATGTACCATTAATTATATCCCGCTCCGATACATATATTTTCCATGAAGGTATGATATGAAGCAAAATTGTTTAAGAGTGAAAACATGAAAAACAATCGAAAATTTCCCAAAATTTACCTATCTATGTACAATTAAACTATAACTCATAAGAAATCTAATATCTTGTGCAAGATAGTAAAACCTTTATACCAAAAATTAGCTTTACAATATTTATAAGCCGCCTGCAAATGACTTACTGCGTGACGTTCTACACATGCACATGTAATCGGACCTGACCTGGTCATACATACCATCGAAATATTTTGTTTTACTCAAATCACTTTACAGTAATCTATTCCTGCTAACATTTATAACCCTTGCTTCTGGAAAAAAAACAGTGCCATAAATAGTTGATTCACAAGGTAATATTAAACAAAAAATCTTTTAAACTAAGTACAGCCCAATATGGAATTTTAAAAGCATTACATTTTGGAGTAGATTCATTTACATTACAAAATGGTTTATAAATTGAAATTTACAATGATTTAAATTTCAAGTTTTAATAGCAAGTGGACGCAGCCGTTTTGAAATACTAAAAATTGTTTTATTCATTTTTCGGATAGTTTTGATTGTTTTCAGTTTTGGTTTTTAATTCTCACAGAAAACGGTGTATATTCTTCAAAGTATTAAATATGTATGCAACAATCTGAGTGTTATTCCCAGAATGAGTCCAGTTGTTAAATCCCAGAATAAATACCATACTACCTTTACAATTTGCGCTTCCATGGTGATTACCTGAAAGCTTTTGCATATTCTGCGCTGGTAAGCGTCATTTGTTAACATAACACACTTAGTTTATCAAAATGTTGTGCTTTATCTTCGAACACCAAGTGATTATTGAATAATTTACCTAATTAACAGTGCAGAGAGAATTGCCAGATGTCTGGTTTTATTTTGCATTGTAAAGCTCATCAGTTTTTTTTACATTCTACACAAAGCAATGGAATGTTTGTTGGTGTCATTTGGAAACTAACGTTTTTGTGTTATCAAGTGTGGTTATTTCTTTTGGTAGATTTTTAACAGCAATACGTTACATTACATTACACTTAAAAGTTCGTGTAAGCTCTAAAGTCACAATGTATACCCTTAATAAAACATCCAAGATATAAGAAACGATGGATCAATAGCAAATCAAAATTGAATAAATAGTAAGAAATTCTATTGCTTCGCTTAAAATAAAATCAGTCGTCTGCATATGCTTCTGCTAATAAATGAATTTGGTCCATTTTGGTTTATCTACTATTTAAACTTAAACAGAGCATTGTATCACACCTATAACAACCCCAAAAATGTATAATATTTCAAAGAGCTTGAATATACACGTAAACATCACGCTATACATTAAACATGAAAAAAGCAAAAATATATATTCTAGTTGTGTAATACATTTAGCAGTGTCAAATAACGATCATTTTGAATCATCGCAAAGATATACCTTATTTGAAACACTTATTTTAACATCATATTTTTGTTAAAGAAAACAAATGTAATGTTCGAAAAATATTAGTTTAATCAACTATTATTTGTCATCGGAGGAAACTCATAGAAATGTTTGTGTTCAATTATTTAATATCGATAGATAAACAAGATAAACAAAGACAAATGTGTGGCCATTAATCGGCCATATATGACAGAAAAAAAACAAACAATAGCATAATATATTTAACGGAAACAAAATGTATTAATGTATGCAAAACGAAGAAAAGTAACCGGCAGCGCAAACAAATAGAATGGAAATGAAAAAATAGACTAATAAATAGCATTCTAAAAAATATGCGTGAACTACGTTAAATAGTGCTTAGAACAAGATTGAACGTACATTTGTGTTTCTGATATTGCGTGATGCCATAAAATGCTCAACTGTTATAGCCACCACAAATCACATCCCAAATGGATAATGCATACTCATTCTTACCGCAACAGATTGAAAAGAAAAACATTTTGAGTGAACATTGGAATAAAATAAACCGAAAGATGAACAAGTGATCACTAAATGTCACTGAAATGAGAAACTATCCACTTGATAATTATAACGGCTTTGTATTGCTCCGAATTAGCAACAATAGTTCCAATAGAGGCCAATGCAGTTGAAATATTCATAGTACTCTGTACTCTATGAACAAATCAAACAATGCCAAGAATATGTCCGAATATTGCTAGCTTAGTTGCGTAGCTGGAAAACGCGTACAGCTTTTCAGGTGTTAATTTCATTAACTTATTTTCGTTTTATTGCCACACATGTCAACATGAATTTGACATCCCTGATCTCAAAGGTTAGTCGCAAAGATTTGGCTTAGAGCAATTGTAGGCAGCATTCACGACTGTGATGGCTCGGAAGTTAGCACAGTCCAGTCTGTCACCCATTTTGTACACTGGGTGAATAACACCAAGTTTCCACTCGTCCAGTAGTTCTCCCTGGTCCCATATCCTGCCAATCAGCCGATGCATAATCGTGGCAAGCCTCTCCGGGCCCATCTTGAACAGTTCTGCCACCTGCTCATCGCTGCCATCTGACTTGTTTCATTTTAGCTGTCTGATAGCACTGATGACTTCATCCAAGGATGCCGGGTGCACTTCGTCATTGTCATGCTGGCTGTTGTAGTGCTGCTCTTTTCTGCTTTCTGCACCTGGTCCGTTGTCTCCTGCATCGGCTCCGTTCAAGTGGCTGTTGAAGTAGCATTTCCACTTGTCGATCACCTCTCGCTCGTCCGACAGGATATCTCCCTCCGCGTTGCGGCACATGGAAATCATGCGAGTAAAATCGCTTCGTATCGCATTCAGCATCCTGTAGAACTTACGAGTTTCCCCCCTGTATCAGCTGCTCGTCCGATTCCTTGAAGCTGCGCTTTTTGCTGTGGAAGAGTCGCGTCTGCTGCCTTCTCAGTCGTGTGTAGTTCTCCACGTTCTGTCTGGTCTCGCGCTGGAGCATTCGGGATCGAGCTGCATTCAAACCATTCCTTCCTCTGGTTACGTGCTGCGCGGCCAATTGTTTGTTCGGCTGTGATACTGATGGCTTGCTCCACCGTACGCCAGTGTTTATTAAGGGACATCGCCTCGGTAGTGGTTTCCTCCGGCAACGCTTCCCCAAGCGCAAACGCGTAGTCCCTCGCCACATCAGCTTGCCTCAGCCGATCCGTGTTGAGCCTTGCTCCGGGCTAATGGCGCAGCGTACTGGCTACGCAGAGTTTCTGGTGTCACTTAGACCATTTCCTGGTTATGGTTGAGTCGACGTTTGCTCCTCTGTAGATCCGTACGTCGATAATATCCGAGAAGTGCCTTCTATCGATGAGAACGTTGTCGATCTAGGAATATGTCTGCTGTGGTGAGCTCCAGGTATAGCTGAACCGAGGTGCATACTGGAAAAGGGGCAGCGAATGGTCATGTGCGTAATAATAATAGAGTAATTATAATATGGAAAGATTGAGTTAAAACCGAAAAGAGTATGTGAGATATCTCACGGAGAAGAATGTACGTGATGAAAAAATGTTTTCTGTGTATCCGAAAAAAGGTGTTGCGCGTTCGACTGCTGATTTTTAACTCTAAATTTATTACATGCATTACATTCAATCCGATCTTCGTTCGTGTTCAACCTTCGTCCTTTCTAATTTATACTACCTAGTTCGTGCCTTAAACTAATTGCCCTAGAGGTGATCGCGTAGTTAAAATATTTTCGTTAAGTTCCCAACAGAGTAATTATAATATGAAAAGAGTGAGTGAGTGAGTATAAACCGAAAAGAGTGAGTTAGAAGTCGGCACAGAGAGTGAGTGAGTAAGTATAAAGAGTGATTAAGTTAAAAGAATAGAATAAACTCTTCGTGCGGATTTGAAACCATACTTTCACTTGCGTTATTTAACTCACTCACTCACTCTTACTCAGTGTACACATCTCTACTCGGGACCCCGTTCCGTTACGTGCGTATGGCGTGAAGTGGCTGTACAAATCTTTATTCAGTTTTGACATGCAGAGGGCGCTGCGGCAATCAAAGAGAGAAAATTATTGGCCTCAAATCGCTTAAAGCGAGCAGTGCAGTGTGATCCCATTCGGAGAGTCCTGCAAGTAAGAACTATAAATGGGGATTGCTCGTCACGCGATACTAAATATGAATTCATTGTCAGTGAGTTAAAACCGAAAAGAGTATGTGAGATATCTCACGGAGAAGAATGTACGTGATGAAAAAATGTTTTCTGTGTATCCGAAAAAAGGTGTTGCGCGTTCGACTGCTGATTTTTAACTCTAAATTTATTACATGCATTACATTCAATCCGATCTTCGTTCGTGTTCAACCTTCGTCCTTTCTAATTTATACTACCTAGTTCGTGCCTTAAACTAATTGCCCTAGAGGTGATCGCGTAGTTAAAATATTTTCGTTAAGTTCCCAACAGAGTAATTATAATATGAAAAGAGTGAGTGAGTGAGTATAAACCGAAAAGAGTGAGTTAGAAGTCGGCACAGAGAGTGAGTGAGTAAGTATAAAGAGTGATTAAGTTAAAAGAATAGAATAAACTCTTCGTGCGGATTTGAAACCATACTTTCACTTGCGTTATTTAACTCACTCACTCACTCTTACTCAGTGTACACATCTCTACTCGGGACCCCGTTCCGTTACGTGCGTATGGCGTGAAGTGGCTGTACAAATCTTTATTCAGTTTTGACATGCAGAGGGCGCTGCGGCAATCAAAGAGAGAAAATTATTGGCCTCAAATCGCTTAAAGCGAGCAGTGCAGTGTGATCCCATTCGGAGAGTCCTGCAAGTAAGAACTATAAATGGGGATTGCTCGTCACGCGATACTAAATATGAATTCATTGTCACTATATCTGCGTGTTGCATAAATGTGCTACCTTAATTTTGATGCAATATTTTGTGTTAGAAGAAAGATATTAGTCATGTAATAATGCAAAATTTTCAACACCTTTGCAGATCATATTCTTTCCTATTCATGTATTCTGAGATATGTTAGGCTCACGAAATGTTATCGGAACATCTCTTCCGTTGTGAGATCAGCTTAGCAGTGAATGGTGAGTCTCAGCGCTACGGTTTGTGATCGAAGGCAATCCTATAACGGTTGGGACGTTGGCACTATACTCGATTGGCGCGACAACGATCATAAAGAGCACAACCGTAATGAATGAATGTTTGTTCGCTCTTCGTAGTATCTTCATACCTGAATACCACATACGCAGTCGTGTTCAGGTAGGGGAAATATCACCACATGTGCTCCAGATGTAAAGCAGCTTGCGCTTACTTTTCTCTCCAAACGCATACACCTGGCTAACATACAAATACACTACTGATCGATTTTTTTTTTTGCAGCATAGCAAGGTACGAGCATAGGGAATGTGCAGCTGCATAATTTGAAGGGGAAGCTGTTGATAATTAGGCTAACGCTCTCGGTTGTTGCAGTTGTAGTAGAAATAGGTTGCAATATCTAGATTCTGTAAGACTAAGCGTCATCTGAGAACTTTGAAGAGAAACAGAAAGAGCAAAATTCAATATAAAAAGGGTGTGTACTGATTGATACGATAAGCTAGAACATATTAAATCCATAATTTATAAAATGCATTTGATTACTACACAAACAGCAGCAGCAATAGAAGATCAATTTGATTTAGTAACTTTTACAAACTAAACATGAGATAGGTCTATATCCGTTTTGTTCAGTTGTTCTTAGCCTCAATTGAAAATTGTTGTCGATTTTGATATTTGCTCTCTGATTATCTTACGTTTTCTGTGTTCAGATAAACGAGGTTTATCAACAAATAGCGATACAAGCCTTAATAGTTTTAGTGTTAGTGAAAATGGTATGTGTATTCTGGTTTGCATTATAGTTAACATAACAAATTTTCGCTACAATTTCATCATGAATCATTAATTTTGCACAAAAATCTTGTGCGCAGTTGTTTGTAAACAAGGATTGAAAAATGCATGCTATGCAATGTTTACAAACATCACAAACCAAATGCGTTGTATATGCTGCCAGAAGATATGCCTTTCTTCTCAATGGTCTAAAGCTAAGAAACCGACTTCACCGCGTTTGAAACCACATACTCTCACGCGCTCATTCTTGCTCTTCCTGCTTTTCGCTCGTTTATCACTCTCTGGCATTCTCAGGTGTCTCTTGCGTTGACGCGCATAGCATAAGCCGAGAGCATATGTACAGGCCGCTCAAGTTTCATCTGCCTCCCCTTAAACTGAATCTGCAACTTCGTGCTGCTCTAAGCTTAAACGTCTCAAGCTGCGTTGAGGCAAAGGTACAATCCATCAGCTGTGTATCTTTATCTCAGTCAGGTGCATGGGTTAGGAGGGAAAAGCACGCGTAAATTACTTGGTTTTTGAGCACATGCGGAGTTATTTCCCCTACTTTAATACGACCGCGGTTGTGTTCGGGCTCGGAGAAACTATAAAAGTGGAAGGACATACCGATTCATTCATTACAGTTGTGCTTTTTATCATCGTTGTAGACTCGAAAACGTGCGGCTCGCTTATTGTTCAGCTGCGGTGCTTCTGAACCGACCATAGTTTCTTAAGTGCTTCGCGCAGTGCTAGCTTGTGTGTTGAACAGTACGGCCCTTGCGCTAGAAGATTGGAAGCTTTGTACATGGATTGGTACTGTGCAGTGTGAAATTTTCGTGACATTTCTGCAGATATTACGAAGTGAGCCGCAATTTTTTATACGGCTCTATGATTGCTTTAAGAGCGCCAGCAGCAAGTGATAACCATTATTTCTGTTCCATACATATTAAGTGTGGTTCAGATTTCGTACACGGTGCTGAGATTCATTTGCTGTCGCATTGAAGTGCATAAATTGTATTTATTCTCAGTGTTGTGTTAACTAAACCGTACCAAACAAACGCCCACAAATCGTCAGAAACAGTAGCAAGTGTCGCTCGTTGCGAAAGATGTTCATCGATTCGTATATTGTGGGGTTGATGCGAAAAGAGTTCTTTGATCCATTAAACGCCCGAAAAACGTTGCTCGTATTTTGCTGTGCGCTATCCTGTGTTTTATTTGTGCAATATATATTTCGCTTGCTCAGCCAGATAAAGAAACTGCCACCCGGTCCGTGGGGTGTACCAATTTTCGGTTACCTGACTTTTATAGGTCACGAAAAACACACGCAATATATGAAACTTGCCAAAAAATATGGCGCACTATTTAGCGCTAAGCTTGGCGCCCAGCTGACGGTAGTTATAAGCGACTACAAAATCATTCGAGAGGCATTTAAAACAGAGGAATTTACTGGCCGGCCCCACTCACCATTGCTGAAAACCCTAGGAGGATTCGGTAAGTAGTACGCATACAGCAAACATTTACGTGTAAACTGTTCCTTGGTTACAAACATACTTGCTCCAATGGTTATGCATTTTTTATGAAGAAAAAAGTGTTATGTATTATTAAGTATTGGTACAAAGTAGAGCATGCCTAGCATATAATTGTTTATTGTTTAACCAAGATTTTTTCTCTCGATGTATTAATTCGATAACCCAACAACTACGCTAGACAAGTGTTTACAAATCATCTTCGTGCGCATGCATTGCAGAATAAACCAAGATTTTTTCTCTCGATGTATTAATTCGATAACCCAACAACTACGCTAGACAAGTGTTTCAAGACAAGATACGAGCCCATTCCACTGTTTTTCTGTTCGTGTCTACTTGCAAAAATGTCCCACGTAAATTTAAGATTTGTTTGTTGTTCACGCAAATGCAATACCTACTTCTTTCTGTTTGTTTAAGCTTAACTGAATTAGTGATTAAATGTTTTTAAAGAATAAAATAGAAAAACGAATATGCAGTTAAAATAAGGTTACAGAATACAGTTTTCTTAAATTATGCCTAGTGTAACATTGCGTTGGTCCAAATTTTATTTCGGTCCGATACAGATCTATCGGTGAACGAATAATTTTGTTCTACTTGCCATAACATGGTTGCTTTTGAGACAGCATCGTGACAGGTTTAATGATTTTTTTTACTGTATTTAGGCATAATCAATAGCGAGGGACCTTTGTGGAAAGATCAACGCCGGTTCTTGCACGAAAAGCTACGAAACTTCGGCATGACGGTACTCGGAAATAAGAAGCATCTCATGGAAAATCGAATAATGGTACGTATAGAACACAGAACCATCCTCTATTATGTTTATGTACAATTAACATAAAGCATATTAGCACTAGTTTTTTTTTCTTGTCGTTACAATGTATGGTATTGTCACCGTAATGCTTTTTTTAATCTTTTTTATTTGTTTGTGTGTTCATTGTGATAAAATGTTTTCAGACCGAAGTAACAGAGTTGTTGGTCACGTTGAGCTCCGTAGAAAATAAGTCCACTGATCTCAGCCGTTATCTGTCCGTGTCGGTGAGCAATGTCATCTGTAATATCATAATGTCAGTACGCTTTTCGATCGAGGATCCCAAGTTCAAACGTTTCAATTGGCTTATAGAGGAAGGAATGAGACTGTTTGGCGAAATACACACAATTGACTACATTCCTCAAATACAGTATTTACCCGGCAACATCAACGCAAAAAACAAAATAGCCAAAAATCGTGAAGAAATGTTTGACTTTTATCGGGAAATTATCGAAGAACATAAGCGAACGTTTAACAACAATAACATACGAGACATTGTGGATGCTTACCTTGCCGAGATCGAAAAAGCACAGGCAGAAGGGCGCGATGGAGAGCTGTTCGAGGGCAAAGATCATGGTAAGTGTTTGTAGATTATCGATCGTTACATTTGTTTGTTTTATATCCGTTTTGTATCCGTTTCTTTAGAGATACAGATGATGCAAGTAATAGCGGATTTATTTTCTGCGGGTATGGAAACAATTAAAACTACGCTGCTGTGGTTGAATGTATTCATGCTCCGTCACCCTGACGCAATGCAACGTGTTCAGGATGAGTTGGATCAAGTGGTAGGACGCAACCGGCTACCCAAAATCGAGGACGTCCCTTACTTGCCAATCACTGAAACGACAATTTTGGAGGTGATGAGAATTTCCAGCATAGTGCCATTAGCGACTACTCACTCTCCGAAAAGGTAAGCTTAAAAATCTAACATCCATCCTATCCATCCGTTGTGGTGTAATGTTATTTATTTTTTTGCAATCATTATCATCGCTACAGATACAAAATAATATCAAGATCAAATTACTTATTGCAACTATGTCGAGAAAGCGTACAGTTGCTAACTAATTATCAACCATTTACTAAACTACTTTCACATTGAACTAAATTGTGATACAGCTTGTGCATATATGTGTCTATTTTATTGTTTTGTTTTTATTTACGTTTAGCGACGTTGTTATAAATGGTTACACAATACCTGCTGGGTCTTACGTTGTGCCACTCATTAACAGTGTTCATATGGATCCAAACCTATGGGACAAACCAGAGCAGTTTAATCCCAGCAGGTTCTTGGACGCTGAAGGAAAAGTGCACAAACCCGACTACTTCATACCGTTTGGAGTCGGTCGGCGGCGATGTCTTGGAGATGTATTGGCACGTATGGAACTGTTTCTGTTTTTTTCTTCAATTATGCACACCTTCACAATCGAGCTGCCGGAAGATGAGCCAATGCCCGGATTAAAAGGGATAATCGGGGTCACTATCAGCCCACAAGCATTTCGCGTCAATCTTAGACCACGTCCACTGCACACAGAACTGGCAAATATGCACACTATGGCAGTGTGTTGACAACGGTAGTTCTGCCACTGCCTTCAATTAGCGGACGATATGTGACTGCCTTATGCGCGTCGATCGGAGCGTTCGTATATTCCGTTCTTCTAACAAACACAGCAGAGCAGAAGCAATATCAATTTCCGAGCACGGTATGTTCCTACAACATAAATTATCATTAAAAAAAAACAAATACGATTGCAACTGTAACGAGTACGGTATTGAACATAGCACAAAATCACTAAAACTTATCAGTACGCATCAGTGTGATAGAATCGTTAAGTTTGCATATGTTCGACCACTAGTCAATTCCGTTCTATTTGGTTTGCATTTTTTCATTTGCATTTGTTACTTTACTTGGCGATAGCATTATTTATATTTTTCATCTCACCTTTCCTTACAAAATAGTTCATGGATTGTTGATAGGATAGCAGTACAATGATAAATAAACAAATCAGAAAAAAAATAAAAGCCATATCTATGAAGATTCAAAACAAAATTATACAGAAAATCGTATTTGAACAAAACAAAGAATCGATGTAACAAAAATATAAATCGACACGGAGGGGAGAGAGGGGGGGGGTTAGAGGTTCGTATGTAGGGCGAATGCAGCAGGATGCAAAAAACAGGAATTGCATTTATTTAACATACTTTCGCACAAACAATAATGTTATTATTGGTAGTGTAGCACATAAAATAGGCCTGTGTTACTATAAAAAAACCCTATTACTAATGTCCCATGACAAAACGAAAATCAAGCTGTTGAATAGTTCTGACAATCAACTGTGTCATTAAATCTTGAAAATACCAACAATTGAATCTGAACAATGGACGATAAACGTTCCAAATGGAAGGGTTATTCCCAAAAAACAATGTGTTCATCGATATATACACGTATATATATAAATACATAGAGTTTGTTTTGAATATTAGGATAAGCCTGAAAGATATTTAATAGAATTTGATCTGCGAGTGCAACTTGCGAGTAATAACATAAGGTTAAATATAATCTGTTAATAACTAGAAGATGACTAAATGTTGAAGATTGCCATATGTCGTGTAAGATGCGTTTTAATAATCACACAATAATCCGTAGAAGAAAATACAAACTACAAAATACAAAACCTCTGCCAAGCTTTTCATTGTAGAGAACTAACAGGTTTAATATATAAATGAATGAGTAATGAAGTCACCGCTATTTACAGTGACAACGGTTCGGGATGAGTGGTAATTTTACTATTGACAGTTTCGTTAAACTAAGCTCAATCACATTCACTGCACGACAATACAATGGGCAAGTATTAGCTAGGCACTTCATGAAGGCTTTCAATATTGTTATTTTTACAGCATAAAATATGTTTTAAAACACAACTGTAAGCGCTGTTGTTTCTGTTTTGTAATAGTAAGCATCTCATTGTTAACGTATATTTTTGAGTTTTGTTTTTGCTGTGGATGTAAATGGTACTTTAAATTGATGCTTCAAACACTCAACTTCTATAAAAACAAAATAGATTTGTGCAAGCGAAACAGCTTTGTGGCTGTGAGACACAAATTATTTATTGTGTTAATTATGGAGGATTTTCACAAAAAATGTCATCAAGAACTTATGTCAAATTTTTCAATCTTCCAATAAAAATGCATTAGCATTGCTTTACTTCAAAAATATCGCATGGACTTCAAATGCGCTCATGACTTTATTTTTTAATTGTAACAAAGGAGGTACGCCATTTTTTCTCTCTCAATTGTCGATAGAACAACAAACTGGTAACAGTAACAGATAGTGCATTAGATTATTTATTTTGTTACTGTATGGCCTGCACATCACAGAAATGTGGATTGCTTGCTGAAAAAACTATGAATTACAGCTTTCGGGCATAACAGATGATATATGTTAGGCATAATAATAAAAATCCAAACGCAAAGAATATTTAATGTGTTGTGGTTGTTGTTGTTGTTGTTGTTGAGAAAACTAACCGATAATCCGGCGGCGTTAGAGTCAAGCCACACGTTCCTGTTAAATCGATGGTACACGCATCTTCGGGAGCAATGCTAAACCAATCATAATGGAGCACTATATGTGCGACATACATGTGCAGAATGTTTCTGGCCAGTTCGTCGCCCAAGCACATACGTTTTCCAACCTGAAATGGGAGAAAGTAGCTTGGAGTCGTAAAGCGTCCTTCTGGATCTAGAAAGCGTTCCGGTTTGAAGGTGTTGGGCGCATCGAACAGTGTAGGGTTCATGTGTACTGCCCATATCAACGGCATAATCATCGTATTTGCTGGTATCTTAAAATCGGCTACCGTAATATCCTGTGATCGAAAAATTCAAACATTATCTAATTAAAGACCACATTATATTATGGCTGTGAAATCGACAATTGGGAGAACTTGACTTTACCTTTGTTGTACCATGTGGTATGCCGACTGGCACAACGGTACGAATACGCTGCACTTCCGCAATGGTAGCGCGCAAGTAGGGCAATGCTTCCACATCATTCAAAGACGGTGACTCATTCATGACCAACCTTTGTTTTAGCTCTTCTCGGAGGCGCTGCTGAA